>JAQIXI010000964.1:0-16856 GCA_034700165.1 Galumnidae sp. Gr-Ori-00277 | reverse complement strand
TTAAGTCAATTTAAAACTATTAATTCTTTCGATGAAATTGTTTTCAATTAAATTCTATTTTAAATAAAATGATTTAATTTAATTAAACTTTAACTTCTTTAGTAATGAATTTAAAAGAATTACTCAAATTTTAGGAAAAAATAGTTTTCATTTAAATTTATATATTTTTCAAAAAAAATTTTATTTTATTTTCTAATAATTAGTAATAAATTAATTGAAGCTTAAAAACTAGACTTTTGTTTCATCGATTGGTTCGTATCCTTTGTTTTCGATCTGATCCTTATATTTCAAATATTCTCGTTTTCGGTCAAAATGTGTGACCTATTGATTCATTGAAACACATTTTAGATAATAATTGAGATGAAGACATAAGACATACCCATTGCTGAGGACATAAACCCTCAAATTGTTTCCTATATGTTAGACATTTGTCTTTATTGTCTTCGTTGACATCTAAACAGTTCCAGAGTTCATCCCTTGCGTTATAGCATTTGTTTCGCGCCTCTTTGTTTGGGTAAGACATTAGTCTTTTACTCTTCTTTTGGGAGATTTAATTTCACAAAATTATCGGTAAATAAAATCTTATTATAGATAAGACTTTAAATTATAATTTATAAACATTTAATTCAAAACACTTTTTAGAAATAAGAAGACATGAGTTTATGTTTTTATTTTCAAAAAGGGCTTAACTATATTCATATAAAATGAAAATAACGCCTTTTATCCATTTGTTTGACTTTCAAAACAAACTGCGAGGGATTGTATCTAATAATAAATACATATTTATATAAAAACTAAAATAAATATTCAATTAATTTATAAATAATTTTAATTTAATTTTTTTAATTTTAAAATATTAAGAAAATTAGAGAAACAAACGGTAATTAAACCATTAATTGTTCTCAAATCAAAACCAAAAATAAGAGATGTTTTCAAATGTTTTGAATGCAATTAAATTAAATTCAAGTAAACTATTATTTAATAAAAATTATAGACTTTTAAATATCAACAAAAATGTGTCAAAACTATTGTCATCGGCGGCAGAGCTCTCACCTAATGATGAAACCAAAGATGAAGAACAGAGTAATAAGAAATTCAGTCCAAAGACTGCTAAAGGAATGCGTGATTTCGATCCGCAAGAAATGGTAGTTCGGGAGCGCGTCTTCACTACAATCAAAGAATGTTTCCAAAGACACGGAGCCCTTCAAATGGATACTCCCGTCTGTGAACTTAAAGAAACTCTTATCGGAAAATATGGTGAAGAGTCGCCATTAATCTATGATTTGGTGGAACAAAGCGGTCATTTACTTTCACTTCGATATGATTTGACGGTTCCTTTTGCCCGATATTTGGCTCAAAATAAGATAATATCAATGAAGAGATACCAAATCGCAAAAGTCTATCGAAGAGATACCCCGTCCCTAATCAAAGGTAGATTCAGGGAATTTTACCAAGCTGACTTTGATATCGCCGGTCACTTTGATCCCATGATTCCTGACGTGGAATGTCTTCGAGTCATTTATGAAGTACTTCGAGACCTTAAAATCGGTTCGTTTTGTATTAAAGTAAATCACAAACAAGTATTGGACGGACTCTTTGAAATATGTGGCGTTCCTTCAGATAAATTTAAGTCAATTTGTTCTGCAATCGATAAACTCGATAAGTGTTCGTGGATTGACGTCAAAAATGAAATGTGTGTCCAAAAAGGATTACCCGAATCAGTGGCCGATAAAATCGGTGAATTTGTTCGACACAACGGTTCGGTTGAAGTAATTGATTGGTTACTCAAACAAGAATTGGGCGCTAATAACAAATCGAAAGAAGGATTGGAAGCATTAAAATTATTGTTTAAATATTCCGATATTTTTAAGTTAAACGAAATTCGTTTTGATATGAGTCTCGCGCGCGGACTTCACTATTACACTGGACTTATATTTGAAGCCATCCCTACTTCTGATGACCTCCAGTGCGGAAGTGTTGCCGCCGGGGGTCGATACGACACTTTAGTTGGACTATTATCTGATTCAGACAAATGGGAAGTTCCCTGTATTGGACTTTCCATTGGTATCGAACGTATTCTTGCAATTATTGAAAATAAATTAAAAGATGAAGTGAATTGTTATCCGACACAAATATTTATTGCTTCCGTTGGAAAAAATATGACCGAAGAAAGAATGAAATTAATCGTTGAATTGTGGGAATCAAACATAAGAGCCGAACATTCCTTCAAAAATTTTGAGAGAATATTAACACAATTTCAATATTGCGAGAAAAGGGGTATTCCTTTTGCTATTATTTTAGGAGACGACGAACTCAAAGCAAATATCATTAAAATTAGAAATATTAAAACCAGAGAAGAATCGGTGGTTCCGCGACAACAACTCATTCAACAAATTAAAAGATTACTCAACCCTTGAATTAATAGTTTTTTAATTGAATTATTGAATGAAATTTGTTTTAAAATAATTTTCTTATTTGAACCACAATTTCCTATAAATTTATAAATCATCTAAAAATCATTTCTTTTATATAATATTTAAAAACTTATATAAATTGTTTGATAATAATATTAATTTAAATTAAGTGTAAAATACAGTTAAGGACACAATAATTAAGTGATCAGGAAATCAAAAATAAGGCATAAAATCAATCATTTAATAGAATCGGTGACTAAAATGCGTTGTTTTTAGTATCTTTTTGGTTCTTAAATTGAATAAAACCTTGGTTAGTTAATAAGATAGGCTCTTAACTATATCGGTCCTCAACTGTAATTAAATTCATTGAAATTAAATATATTTTGTTTGCATTTAAAAGACAAAAGAGTTGTTCTTTCATTGATTGTCTCAATTTTAGGATATTTTCTTATATTCAAGAATTGATTCAAAATTTGTAAATAAATAATAATTATTATTGAATTAAATAGAAGTAAATATTGATTGAAAAGTTGATGGTTTAGGTTAAGTGTAGAGTGTGTTAGAGCGCATGCGTTCATATGAATCACCTGAAAGCCAATGACAACAAAAATATGGCTCTAAAAGAGTCTCTAAATAATGGCTTAAAACGTATTAATAATAATTTCTCTGTTTTTGCACTCAATTTGTATTAATTTAGAGAAACTTTTATTGAATTTTTTCAAATTATTTTCAGTCGATTTCTCGTTCTCTCCCTTTAACTCAATATTCACTGAATTTTAAGTCAAAGAATTGAAAATTTAAATTAATTTAAAGACTTTTATAGTTTTATTTGACTTAAAGTTTATTTTAATTGATTAGTAATGAAACCAAATAATGATATCATTGGCAAAGAAGAACTCAAATGTCAAACAATACCAGAAAATGCCGACAAAGACATGATATCAACAAATAATCCGAACAAAACCAAAAGCAAAAACAAAATGAATTCAATTAATGGTTTCAATGGTTGTTATGAAACCTCTCCTAAAGAACAGAGCGATGGACTCAAATCCAATGAATCGGCGAATGGTATTCGACTTCTTTGTGATGCCGTTGAAGCCATTGAAGCAAATTCTTTGAAAAGAAATAAACAAATGAATGGTTTGATTGTCAACAACAGTGAAAACACTAATAAATTCAGTGAAATGAGTGATAATAGTTGTGGTCAAACGAAGACACAGACAAACTGTTGTTGTAGTTGTTATTCAATAAGTAGTACCACTTCTTCCACAAATTGTTGTTGTTGTCGGTGTCGAACATCTTCTCCTTCGTCTTCATCTTCAGCGACCACTTCTTGTTGTAGTACTTCTTCAGCGACTCTGAGCTGTGATATTAATAATAAAGAATTAGTCGTCCATTCATTTGATGACAACAAAGATATTAAAAGTTTGACGAATAGAGTTTCAAATGAACTCAATATTAATCAAATGAACGATAAAATAGTTTTTCTAAACTATGAAAGTGAGAGACAAATGCCAGACATTATGAGACTCATCCAAAAAGACTTGTCTGAGCCGTACTCGATATACACTTATCGCTATTTTATCCACAATTGGCCGAATCTCTGTTTCCTCGTAAGTATTGTCTATTATGTCTTTTACTGATTCTCTAATAAACTTCTAATCAATTGATAGGCCATGGATTTCGACAAATGTGTCGGCGCTATAGTTTGTAAACTGGATTTACACAAAATGTATAGAAGGGGTTATATCGCAATGTTAGCCGTCGATGAAAACTATCGAAAGAAAAGAATTGGTTCTAATTTGGTTCTCAAAGCTATTCAGGCTATGATTGTCGGCGACGCCGATGAGGTCTATCTCTTTGTAATCATTTCATTGAAATTTACTTAAATTTCATAATTAAAGGTTGTTTTGGAGACTGAAGTGACAAATAAACCGGCGCTTCAATTATATGAAAATCTGGGTTTTGTTCGCGACAAACGTCTCTTCCGATACTATTTGAATGGTGTGGACGCTCTTCGGCTTAAACTGTGGCTTAAATAAGGTTTTACTCAATGAATGAATAGAATAAATGACTGAATTTAGAGACGAATATTAAGATTTACATCAATTTTAAAATAATATAAATTAATTGAAAATTCGGTGCAATTTTTAGTTGAATTCTTTCAAATAAATTCATTCGTTTTTTGGAATATATTTCTTAAAATTCATAAAAAGGAAAAAATAAAAAATGAGAAAAATATATGGAAAGTGTTCCTCATTTGCAGTTGAAAGGGATGTCCAGTTTTTGCCGCTTTCGAGCCCTGAACTCATCGAAAAACTCTTTGATATCTTCTTCTTTTACAGTTTTCTTATTTTCAGCGAATTTTTTCAGATATTCTTGAAGTGAATTCTTCAGATCATTGTATTCTATACCAAAATATGATTAACAAAAAAATTAGGATAAAATGGAAGGCCTTACCAGTGATGTACTCTATTTGTTGGATTCGATTCATTTTATTTAATTCCTTTAATCCTTTGTCGTAATGACTGACATTAATATTTGTTTGTCTGCTCTGACTCTCATAATAATGAACCGAATCTTTTTCGTCGGTTAAGAACAAGCATTTGTTGTCGGCGTAGATCTGATTACAATTTTTACAAATACAAAGTTTTTGACGCCATTCCAACGGCCAAAAGCCTGGCATCAGTTCTGATGGTTGTTCACCAAATGTCGCCTTCAGTTGATTTAGTTTGCATTGACTCGATTTGGCCAAAGAGTCCGTTGAATCACAAGATGTCTCCACTCCGCTGTCAGACTCACAAATCATTGGTTTTTCTTCTTTTTCGACAGTTTCTTGTATTGAAGTCACTGCTGTCTTGTCTTCGGTTCCAACTGTAGTGTTTGTCTCACTTTCATAACTCTTGTAATAATACCAAAGAAATGGCAATCGATTCATACAACTTTTGCAAATTAATTCTGCGAAGTCTTCGTCTTCGGGAGTGTTTCCCAAATGCTTTTAGAAGAAAATAATAATAAATTTCAGTGAAATAGTATTTCAAAGGACAGACCCTTCCGTGAAACCAATCTTCACAAACGACACACTGAATCATAGAGTCATCGGAGTCATAGTCGGGATCCGGATATGGACGCAAACAAACGCAATACAAACCATCGAAGTTATGGTTGTATTGGTTTTTCTCATTCACTGAACTTTTCTGTCGATTTTCAAATAAATCAATAAAAAAAAGTGAAGAATTGAAAACTCACTGAAAATAATTTGCATTTATTGTCGGCAAACAAAGGAGTGCCACAATCGCACCGAAAGTCCCGTTTAGTGTAGAGTTCAATGAGATCGTGTCCGTCGTGACAGCGGTAACTACAGGCCAAACATATGGCCGCCCGAGGCTTACAGTCATCCGACTCTGACCTCAACTGACAGGTATTACACGCGTAAAGCGCTTGACGTTTGACGTAACCCTTCAAAAGTTTAAACAAATGATTTAATAGTAATTTAAAGAAATTCGAGATTCAAAACATTTCACAAACTTTAAGATAAGTGCAGTTCTGGTCATCACTTCCTGCGAGAACTGCAAATGCGTTTTCCTCTAAGTCCTGCTCTTCGCGGAGCACATCCAACATTGTAATTGTCTCGTCGTCCTCATCCAACTGTAAGTCTGAAGAGTGTCCAGCGGTCGGACATTCATTGTTGTCATTATTGTCATCCATTTGGCGCTCAATCTATTGATGCGATTGTTTTCGTCAAAAATGGATTTCAATCAAAACATAACAAAAATTACGTCAATTTTTGATAATTTTTACGCTTTTTTTTAAATCTTAAACTTTTGAGCAAAAAATAATTTTAATTTTATAAACGATTTTAAAATGACCCTAGAAATGACCCTGGATACAATTTCATAAATATTCAAATAATATTGAATAATTACGAAAGTAACTTAAAATAAGTTTAAAGTTTAAACGGTTTAAATTCTGAACTTTAGATAGTTGCAACTTGAAAGGTGATTTGATATGCCTAAACTCATAACTTATGAATCATAATTAAAATTAAAATTTATATTTTGATAATTAGTTTAATATAAAGTTTTATTTCATTTCTATATTTAATGCAATAATAATAAGGAAATTAATATTTCGTTTATTGTAAACAAAAAGTCGAATAATTTATTCGGAATGAAAGCTAAAACCCAGTGATGTTCAATGAATGTCATCAGTGATGCACACAATAAGTCATCAGTTTTTCTATAAATCATTTAAAATCATTTTTTATTATTTATATATTTTTATGATTATATTATATTTTTTTTCTATTATTTAACGCCAAAAACTTTATCAACTCTTTTGTTATTTTGAAATTTAATTATTAATTGAATCTATAATTTCATTAATTTTTCAATAATTTTTCTAACTTTTATCTGAAATTTAAATAAATAGCGTTTTAATTGAATATGAGTTGAATTCTGTTTACTTAATCGGAAATATTATTTTGTATAAATGTTTTGTTCCGACTTTGCTGTCCATCTCTGATATATTGAATGATTAGTCATTTGTTCGTCACTTTTAGTTTTCATAATCAGAACTCAATCTCTGAATTTGTTTGGAATAGAATTTCGTTATTTCTAACATTTATTGTATTTTTTGATTAGAGATTATATTTATTTTTACAAAACGTGTCTCAAAAACCTAACGATTAATCTCTGAAAATATTGGAAACAATTTATTGCAATTTTATCAGAAGTTTACTCCAGTTTCGTAGCCATGGATTAGAGACAACAAAGTTTATAGTACTCTAACAGTTTATTTAAGTTAATAACAGGTGTGGCCTCTCATTACTGCCCGACTTTTTTTTCTAAAAATTGTGAACATTTTTGTTTAAATTAATGTCTCAACCGATTGGGTCTCAGCCCCAGAGCCAGGGGTTTGTGTTCAACAAATTTGTATTTAAACTAAAAATTGAATTTTACAGATATAGCCCGGCATATGTTCCGAGTAATTACCCGCCACCACAACATTATGTGGCACCAGAGGCTGCCCCTGGTACTTTTAAAAACTATTAGCTATGCTATAGTCATAATAATAGACTTCAAGTAACAAATTAACAATTGTCCTTGCTCGTTTTAATAGGCCAATGGGTGAGTGCTCCGACAGTGCCTTTAAATTGTCCCCCGGGTCTCGAATACTTGACAGCAATTGACCAGTTGTTGGTTCACCAAAAAGTAGAACTTCTCGAAGGTATTAGTATTTTATTTGTATTTAATTTAATTTAACAAAATTTACAAAAAATTGATTATAGCGTTCACTGGATTTGAGACAAACAACAAATATACGATTAAGAATAGTTTGGGACAAAAAGTATACTACGCTGTCGAGGGTCAGTCCATTTCTCTTTATTTTCATAAAAATTATTTTAATATTAATATGGTTTACAAAATAAAGAAAACAATTTATTCGATTATTTTATTTTAAATCAATTATTTGTAGATTTATTTTTATTTAAAAATATTAATATTTATATAAATAAATGCAAAATAAGATATAGAATAGAATTTAATAAATAAGAGAAGAAATGGTTTTATTGAATAAAAGACAAAATATTTTAAATTCGAAATTAATTATAAGTTAACCAAATGTAGTGAAACACAATTCAATTGTGAGGCACCAAATCGATTGTAGTCATCGAACTAAATCATCTCATTAAGATAGTAAACATGGTCCATTTAACAGACTTAATATAATAGATTTACAAATTTATTATCTTATATTTAATATAATAAATCATTATTAATATTGATAATGAACATGTTCCTTTTAGTTACTAATTCCTACTAATATATTTCATTAAAATATTGTAAAAGTATTCTAAAAAAAATATCAGCTTTAATGCCTTCAATCAAGTTTACGATTTACCAAGATGGGAGTAATCGAAAGTGCTATAAAATAAAGCATTTTGATCCATTTTATAAAATTTACTATGTTGCTTTTTTACCATGATAAAGCAAATATAATAGTGTTTTATTTGCAAATTTTATAAATGAATTTATCATAAAAACATAACATTAAATATAACACTAAAAATAAATAAATAAAATACTTTAATATAGAAATAGAAAAAACTTATTTACTTTATATTAAAAATTGGTATAATCTGTCAATAAATTAATCGATAAAAATAGTGAAAAATGCATTATTGAAGTGAAATACTTTTCTGAATATAATTTTAAAACAAAGTAAAAGTATACCAGAGTTAGTAAAAATCGGGAATTAAAACCTTTAAAATCGGTCGACAATCGGGAGATAAATATAGCCATTAAAATAAAAATCTGCTCTATTTTTAAGAAATGTTTGTAACAACAGATATGACCCCAAAATTGTTTATAAAATTCTTTATTTAAATATAACTTTAAATATAGAATAAAATTATTTGTTTAAAAGAAGTACCAAGATGTTTCTATGTGCTTTTCATATTCAATTTGTATTTTGTCGATATATTAGTGAAGTTTGATTTTTATTTAATTGGGTTTTAATTTAAAACTTTTAAATTAATAAAATCAATGACTAATTAAATCTGATCCCTGTTTTAACTGGTATTCGACCGATAGAGTAGTGCAGCACAGGTTTGCCTCCAGTTATTTATATTAATGTTCAATAATTCAAAAGTTTTAAAACAATAAATAATATAAAATACATGTATATAAATAACCATGGTAAAGTCAATTCTCAAATTTAATGCTTCCTATTATACATGTATTGAGAATTACATTTAATAATATACCGAAAATGTATTATAATTTAACAAAAACGATGAGAAGAATTATTCTATAAAAATCAATGAATGAAAGATTATTATAAGAATTATTTGTAAATTTTTTAATAGAAATTGATTTGTTTAGACAACGACTGCTGTACCCGAAACTGTTGCGGATCTATTCGACCCTTTGATATCAAAATTTTGGACAATAATCAAAGAGAAGTTATTCATCTGAACCGACCCCTCAGATGTGACTCCTGTTGGTGTTTCTGTTGTCTTCAAGTGAGCATTGATTCAAATACTCGACATTTAAAATAATTTGATAGCGATTGGAAGTGTTGGCACCGCCAGGAAATGTCATCGGATATGTAAGCCAAGAGTGGAGCGTCTGTTTCCCAAAGTTTCGTATCGAAGACTCGTCCGGAAATACTGTTCTTCGCATTGAAGTATTCAATACTTCTATTTTGTTATTCAAAAAATTGTCAAAATTTTATAATTTAGGGCCCGTTTTGTAGATTTAGTATTTGCGGTGACGTCGAGTTTCAGGTCCTATCGGCTGATGGCAAGACATCAGTCGGCAAAATAACCAAACAGTGGTCGGGTTTAGTGCGCGAAATGTTTACCGATGCCGACAACTTTGGTATTTCATTTCCTCTCGATCTGGAAGTCAACATAAAAGCAGTGCTTTTGGGCGCTCTCTTTCTAATTGTAAGTATTTCTTAAAACTTTCAAATTATGATTAATTCAAAGACATTTCAGTTCTACAGTTTGTCTTAAAATTGTAATAATTGTTAAACTTTTTTGTTTAGAAATATTAAAATTATTTTAAAGTTTTGATATGAAAATAGTTTTGTGATAAGAGTTATATGAATTACATAAACTATATTAATATTAAAATTAATTCAATTCTTAATATTTTATAGGACTTTATGTTTTTCGAGAAGAGTGGTAATCAAGAAAACGACAGCCCAGGGATGTTTTAAAACTGCTTTTGGTCTTCTAATAAAACAAAATTTTTAATTATTTTAATGCAATTTTACTTTTATTTTAAGTTCTTTTAATGTTAAGCAGGAAAAGGAAAAAAATTGGTTTAAAAGTATTTGTTATAAACTATATAACTAAGTATTACTTAATTACATTATAATCTGTAATATTTTACAAAACATTAAAATTTTATAACTATTTTAATACAAAATTCATTTTTATTTATTAAAATTTTGGAAAATTATTAACTATTAATTATTTATTGAATAACTTTAATCATAAAAATAGATATATTTGCAAAAAACACTATTATTTATAACTTATAAGTTATAAATTATAACTGAATTCTATGGTCTTATTTAAGTTCGTGGTATAAATAAAAGTGTTTTTGCAAATATAGAATAAAAGACAAACTCTTATTTTATTAATTATTTTATTTTATTTTAATAAATATAATTTTGAATATATTTTAAAAATATTCTTTTTATCCGAATTATTACTAAATACAGTAGAAGTTCCCAATTGCACCGTTCTGTGCTGTGGATATCTCCTCGGTGTATATATTTAATTTTAGTTTGACGGATACGCTATACGCCTAAATTTTAGGGGGTATAAGCTCTCTGTTGTGTAATCTCTGAGTTGGGTACAGATTTCATGTGCATTTGCCCCCTACACACCTAGGGACTTCTACTGTATTAAATTATTATCTTCTGATATTATATCATTGATATGGTAATGACATAATTTAATGATCTTGGTGATCTTAAAATGTCAAATATTTAATTTATAGTAAAATTAAATTTATTAATAATGCATTACTAATAATTAATATATAAAATATGAGACATTTGTAAGTTAGTATGGACATTTTAAAAAATACTAGCAAGTAAAAATTATATCTTAAAATAATTGTTCAAATTAGAAATTACTACTTATTATTAAATTTATTTGTTTACACTTTTTAAAAATATTGATATCCATTTCTCAGTACTTTACAATATAGAATTGACCATGATACTACGTTTAGGAAAGGTGAAATATTCAATATATAAATGATTAATAGAGAGTATATTTTAAAATGAACTTGATAATAGAATTTGAGAATGAAAAAAGTGCTAATTTTTCCAAAAAAAAATGCTAATTTTTCTAAAGATTTAATGCTTTGGTTTTAATTCAAATCAAATAATAATCCGTTTGTTTGAAACAAATTTATTGAATAACAAAACGACCAAAATTTAAAGGAACCAAAAGAAAAGAAAACAGAATCCAATGATAGAAACGATAAACCAAAAGTGATTACAAAGAATTTGAATTTGAGAGAACTCTACTCATTCATCAGAACCTAATCTTGAAAAAACTTGAATTAGATATTGAAGACCCGATGAAAGACACGATTCATTCATTCTTTTTTTTTTTTTTTTTGATTAATTAAACACTCGTTTAATAGACTTTTTAATCGATTCATTTAAAGTCGTTTTAATGGAATTACATATAATTTATTTTATATAAAATATATGAAGAAATTAAAAGTAAATTCAAAAATTAATTGTTTAGTGAATGAACTGAAGTAATGATGAAATGAATATTTCATAATTATTGCAATAAAAGCGTCAGTAATTCATGAAACAAATGAACTGTAATTTCAAAGAGTGAAAGAAATTGTCGTTTAATTGAGTCATTTTTAGCGATAATTATTTAATTCGATTTCTTTTTCTTCAAACGTCTTAAACGAAATCAGGTTTTTTTGCAAAAGTATTTTTTAGTTCATTCCGTTAGCAGAGGCTCAGCACAAATAAACTCCTTTTTCACGGATCAATTGAACAGTGATTTCAATGTCTATATTATATAAGTCATTATAAGTCTCAAAAATCAATCAAACTTTTAGTGTTTTATTTTTCATTCTTTAGAATCATTTCCAGTCCTTTAGAAAATTATAAAAGAAATCTCTCTCTCTCTCTCTCTCTCTCTCTCTCTCTCTCTCTCTCTCTCTCTCTCTCTCTCACCCTTTCATCCTCTCACTCACTTTCAGTTCTTTATAATGATTAAAATGATAAAGAACTGGATATAAACTTTATATTTCATAAAATGTTTTGATTTAATTCTATTAAAATTTTTATATAAATAAATATTTAATTTTATAATTATTTATTGCATCGAATCAATGATAAAAAGGTTATTATAATATATGAGTAATATATAACTTATAATTTATAACCTTTGTATTACTGTTGAAATATATTCAATGAAAGATGAGTTTTCAATGCATTAATAATTCATTATATAATTACTAACTATTAATTAGTTTTAAAATTAAGTTTTTATAATTAATATATAATTGAATCAAAAATTATTTCTTTGAATTCTATTCCTGAATAAACTTTTTGAAAGTGAAAAATCATTTGCAAGGATTCTGTCGATATCCGATATGAAAGCCTCGAGCATTCTTTGCGTGGTTTGAAACAAATCTTATTTGAAATGGACCCGGAGTTGAATCAGTCATAACTGTGCGATGAATAGAACTACTATTTCCTAAACCATTTTCCTGTCTATTAGTGAGTCTTAAGAGTCCATCTGATAGTTCAGAGCCGTCGGCATTAATTTTGTTAACTCCGGAACACAAACGCATTCCTCCGATAACTATGAAGTCATCGCGACATTCGGCCACAACCGGCCACTGAGCAGAAAAGCCACTGATTTGTTCAGCTCCCGATCCGATGGCAAAAGGAAGAGTTCCCTCGGCGTCAGACGAAAGTTCATATGTTATGGAACAAAATCCGGGCTCTTTTCTAATGCACATCATGTAATCGACATCATTGGGATATCCCTCATTCCTTTCACTGGTGAGCTCATCCTCGTCGTAGTCATAATTAAAACTTTTAACCACTCCATGAGTTCCGGTATAATACTGGAGACAATGAGGCGGAGCTATTCGTCAAATATTAAGGTTAAGTATAGTCAAGTGAAGTCAAGTCAGAGATCTTTCAAATGAATTCAAAAGTTTTTAAATTAAGGTTCGGCCCAAACCATAGAAATGGCAGAAATGGCAGAACCGCTACAAAAGTTTTAAAAAATAAAACGATTGACTCATTATATCTATAATATATTAATTTCTAAATCGTTTAAATCTGATTAACGTTTAATTAGATTATGAAATGCGATAAATAAAAGAGAATATTCTAAGAAAATACTGAGACCTGACTCTTCTGACTGACAGGCGATTTGAGTGATTAGTACATCAAAACGCCTCGGGTATGAGCCCAACATCATTATATGCAGACTAACGACTCCGGATTCGTCGACTCCGATAAAATCTATTAAATATTCAAAATAATATCAGATTAAACGTTGAATTAAATATCAAATGAAAAAAGAATTAAATTTATAAATAAAAAGAGAAAACAATAAAAAACATTAAGAAATAAGACATACAGTGCTGTCCATTATTAAGACCACAAATTTTTGGTACGATATGGTTCTCGTTTTGTCCCGAAATAGTGAAGATATCCTGAGAACAGTTGCCTTCTAATGGTTTTGCGATATCGAAAGTTCTGAATTCGAGTTTAAACTGACAAATGTTTGGCGTAATTTTGCCGATTTTTGTCCGACAAATACGCGACCGATCGTAAGCTTCGGGAAATCCCGGGTTTCGAAAATATACAAACTTTTCGGCCGCAGTTTCACCACAACTCACATCAAACAAACAACAAACTGCTCCGACAGCTTTACCGTTGGCTGTGGTATCGCACCTTCCCATAGGCATTCCACCCCTTTGAACACATTCGGAAGCGTCATAACATGAACCTTTTCGACCGTCAGGAGCTCTACAGGTACCTTCTTCTACTGTGGAACTGCTAACAGCATTATTATTATCATTATTGTTGTTGTTATTAACCAGATTTGCATCCGACACATACACACCCTCTGGTCGATTGGCTGAAACGGATGCAGAGTTGGGGTTAAAGTAATAGGTGGCCGCCACTAAAGGACTCTTTCCGTTAT
Source organism: Galumnidae sp. Gr-Ori-00277 (assembly GCA_034700165.1). NCBI lineage: Eukaryota > Metazoa > Arthropoda > Arachnida > Sarcoptiformes > Galumnidae > Galumnidae sp. Gr-Ori-00277. The sequence goes on along the minus strand of JAQIXI010000964.1, from coordinate 2,714 downwards.
TATTGTTTGAAAACATTCCGGCTGTAATCAAACAAAAGTGATTTCAATCATTTCAACTTTTATATCACAAATCTTTAAATCCAATCATTGCATCCTTTGTTTTATTCCTCAATAATAAATGATATGAAAGAATTGACACCAAAAACATTAACAAAATGTTAACTAAATTCGAAAGTTTTAACATTTAGAAACTCATAACGAAATACATAATCCCTATAGTCTTCGTTAAAAAATCTTTTTTAGACCCCCTATAGAGTCGACTATTTCTGGTTTTATTTATCTTTTATTTAAGATTTAGTTTTTGTATTTCTTCTTCACTTAAAGTTATGGTGAAGTGATTTAATTAAGACTTCTCTGAACATAAACTAATTAAATATTAAAACCGATTAAATCAAATATTATGGTTTTTTATTTATAAAAAAAATATTCTTGCTTAATTAACTTGATTTTATATGAAAGACATTTAATATGAAATGGATTTAAAGATAAATTCGATAATTTATATGAAAAAGTCTGGAAAAGTAAAAATAATGTGAAAAAATCATACCGAGCGGTACCAAAGAAGAATCAACATTTCTCTCGAAGAATGTTCGGCCATTTGAAGATAAAAAGTTATCATAAAAGAGAAGAAGACTAAGGATTGTGGAAACTATCGATTGGTTTAACATTTCTTCACATTAAATACAAACAAATGTTTATTCAAATGAAAGACTGTTTTATTAGTTAAGAATCTATAAATAAAAAGTGATTTTTCGCAAAACAACTCATTTTATACTCTATTAAAACAATTGCGCCGAACATTCACTTCAGTTGAAACGACACTTCCTATCGGATGGTTTGGCTGATCAGTTCCACCATTCGGATGACTTTAATATTGACCCTTTACTATAGCCTATCAGATCAATTGTTCAAACTCTGAGTGTGACTGAACTTTTGATGGGACAGCGGGTGAACACTACAGTCAAGAGACGTAACCATATGTTAAAACAAATGTCATCCACTCATTTGTCCCGACTCTGTCTCTTTAAAAAAATAAAGAGAGAAATGTCTGCATTTCTCTATTAATTCCGACAAATATTAAGAAAATGCAAATAAAATATTCGAAACTAAGAAATAATTAAAGAAAAGTATATTTGGTTCAAATACGCCACTCATAGCTGTTCATCGGTTCTAATAATTGAATGCCATTCTGTCCCTCTTTTCTCTCATTGTTTGAACACAGGATGCCATACATATCTAAAGGAATGATGAGAGGGGAGGGGGAGAGAGAGAGAGAGAGAGAGAGAGAGAGAGAGAGAGAGAGAGAGAGACCTCACAGTCAGGTATCCATCCATATAATAGTACCAAAAAACTATTGAATTTATCCAAAATATTTTGTAGTACTGATAATGTAATGTAAAAATAAAATTCCTTTTATTTGAAATAATATTTTGTATTTTAAAGCAATTAATATACGTTTCGGACCTATTATTTAACAAAAATTTTAATTATATTTACTTTTGAATAAAATACATTTAAACTCAATTCAAGCATTGAAACTATTTGTAGTAATTTTAGTTAACATTCGACTAACAAATTGTATAAATGGTCTCAAATTAATCAATTGTTAATTTGAAAGAAAGCGTTGAATTTTGTTTAAATGTTTATTTGAGTCATAATAAAAGTAATTAAAGAAATTATAGTTATGAGAGAAAAACATAGGTTTTGAGTTAATTACAAATTACACTCAATTATGGAAACAAACAAATTGTTTGAGTTTTTTGTTGTCTTATACTAAATGTCTTTATTTCTCATCTCTGACTTTGAATCTCACATTTCATTAATTCAATTGTTTCTCACAAATGTTTTGTTGGCTTAATCTTAATGTAATTATTTTAAGTCTTAATAACTGGTAATCGTTAAGCATTTAATTTCTTTATTTTCAAACTTCATTTAATTATAAGAAATGTTAGGTTGAGTTCAGTTTCGAAACTTATTTAATAAGTTTTGAATAAGAAAATGCCTAAAATTCTCTGAGAATTTTGTCTTTCGGGGAGTCTTTTAATCATTAATTTTATCAAATATTTTGAGAGAAAAAAAAGAAATGATTGAATGAATTGGATATATGACTACCGGACGACTAAATATTTGCCGAATCAGAGAAAGAAAAAGTTATAATAAAATTGAAGCAAAGATTTCTCTATAAATGAATTTTTAAATGAATGAATAATTTAGTGATTAATCATTTCTTTAAGAAATTGAGATAACTTTTAGAGAGTTATCAGTGAATGGCATTGAATTACATTTCGATTGAAACTTGAATGGGAGAGAACCGCCTCAACAGTTTCCAGTTCTTATCCCACAATAATTATATAATTTATTTAACATTTTAGTGATTTTTCTATAATTTATTGTTATTTTAATTGAGAGATACTTTAAAATCATTTGAAGGCATATTAATCGAAGGTTTTATCCCAAGAATATAATAATAGTTTGTCTTTCATTACATTTTTTTAAACCATTGCAAAGAAAATTCGTTAAAAAGGATTATATCATTTTAAATATCAATTTTTGTGTTAAGTTTTTTTTAATTTTTATGAATTTTATGAATATAATTGAAGCAAATAATTTAAAAGACCAAATTTCATTGTTAACTCAAGTGGGATGTTTGAAAGGTATTTGAGAGAGTGGAGAGAGAGAGAGAGAGAGAGAGAGAGAGAGAGAGAGAGAGAGAG
>JAQIXI010000963.1:0-16901 GCA_034700165.1 Galumnidae sp. Gr-Ori-00277 | reverse complement strand
TAGAATACTTTTAATGAAAGTTATTAAAGGATTGTCATTAAGGCTGACATTCATTGGATTAGTTTATGAATTTTAACGCAAACAAAATTTATGATCATTTTATTCACTATTGAATTCATTGAAAGTAAATTATTTTTATATATAAAAAGCAATTGTCATATAATAAACTTTATTGATATTATACAATGTATTTGTGCTGTTCTTTACTCTGACTATCATTTAGTTAATAGCAATAAATCAACAAAAACTAAGAATATGTGTACGCCTTTTCGATAGCCATTAGTCTATTCGGACTAAAGTAAAAAAAATGACAATTTTATACAAATAGTACTGAAAAAAAAGATATAAAAGTCAGGGGCTGTCAATTGGTTTTATCATTTTGTCGTAAATTATTCTGCGATGAGTTTAGACATTAATTTATAGTTTGATTTATTAAACTAAAGGTTTGATTAATAAAAAGAGTATTCCGGACAAGTTTTCACTTATTAATTATTTATTTAGTGTTAAATGTAATCATGCATTTCATTATTTTTCAATAATTTCCACATCCTTTCACTTTAAGCCATTAACTTTTTCTTAATTTGTTGTTCATCTGTCGTCAAACAGTCTATTATTGTATTTATTACTGACATTAAAGGGGTTTTTTGCCCGAAAAGCCAAATAATTTAGTGTTTCTAATGGTTTGTCAAACAATTTATTAGAAATGTTTTGTATGCAAAGACGTCTGAGTTTACCTATTTTTGATACTTCACTTACAAACCATACAATTAATAAAAGTTCTGAATCTGAGAATAATTCTGTTGAGTTAAGAAGTCATCAAAAAACAGATGATTTGATTTGTGGTATAAAATATTTTTCAATCGAATAGAAAAATACATAAATTTTTAAAACAAATGATTTCTTCGATTAAATTATTATTCAATCATTTGATGTTTGTTTGATTGAAAGGTACGACACAACTGCCTGTTCATCATTTGCTTCTCTCAATCAGTGGAGATTCAAAGATCTCTTTACAACACACATCTGTTCAACAATTGTCGGCAATACCTGAAGATCAAGAGCTCACAGAACCATATGAAGTACCGGATGAACAAATAGAAGAAGAGGATGACGACGAAGAGCCTCATATTATTATAAATGATCCAGCACCTGATGGAGGATATGGTTGGGTCATAGTTATGGCCTCTTTCTTATGCAACGTTATTGTCGATGGCATTGCGTATACGTTTGGTCTATTTTTTGAGGAATTCGTCCGTCATTTCGACACAACTAAAGGGAAGGTTGCCTTATGTGGATCACTCCTAAACGGATGTTATCTCGGAGCAGGTCTGACATATTTACCCTCATTATAATCTAGTACAATTATATCTAATTATTAGAAACCATTCGATTAACATTTTTTAAGCGAAAAAAAAATATTTTCAATTAATATTAGTTAACAATTAGTTAATAATTTTATTGGTAACTTAATTGATAAAAACTTTGCATGTTTTGTATCTGCAGTTGTTTTTTCGGGTAACTGTAGTTCTCTTTTTTTAAACTGAATTTATATTTTGAAACCAAATCTTTTGAAATAAAATTTAGATATAAATCTTGAAATTCTTTTTATAATTCTTTGAACTTTAGTTAAGAATAGTTTTATATAAAAGCAATTCTTGGTATCAGATTTGGATGGAATATGAGTTGTGAGGGAGGGATGGGATGGTATATGTGTTGACTAATTTTGCCAAACTTTAAATATTTTAAAGTATAAGTTCTAAATAACTTAAACATAAAACGACTCTCTTTTGACTAATTATATAATTTGTTGGAAACTTTAGGTCCAATAGTCAGTGCTTTGGCCAACAAATATGGCTGTCGTTTCGTATCAATTCTTGGAAGTATTGTCGCGTTTACGGCATTACTTTTATCAACGATCGCACCTAATATTGAAGTTCTTATGCTTACGTATGGAGTTATGGGTAATTGTCTTTACTCTCGTTCTCTACTGTTATTTCACAACTCATTTGAATGACATTATTATGCAATCGATTTAGTTTAGTATTACTTCAAAATATAGTCATTTTTACAATTACTAGAGTTTCTCATTTCATTTCAATATTATATTTCCATTCAATTCTTGTGTTTTGTCCTAGACACAGTTTATAAATAAAATTTTATTAAAAAATAGTTTTATAAAACTTTTAAAATGAGAAACAAAATATTAATGGATGTCTACTTTTCTTTGTGTTATACCTATTTTTAATTATATAATTTTATATTATACAAGATTATATAAAAGATTTACTTGCAACATAACCATTGAATAAGCAAGTATATTAGTGAAAGTAAAACAAAAGTTAATGGGAGTCTAAATTAGTTGGGATCAGGTCTTTAATCTATTATTGATTTTATCATTTCGTGGATTCTTTACTTCAATTATTTTCTTTGTTTTACGAAAAGTTCATTGAATTGCTTTAAAAGTATTGACATTTTATTGTCTTTAATTGCTTTTATTATTTATATTCACTTCATTTACATATTTATTGGTTTTATATTTGATTACTCTTTGTTTCAGTTTTTATGATTCATTAATAATTGAATGTCTATTAACTGTTGTTTAGGTGGCGTTGGTTTCGGTTTAATTTATTTGCCGGCAATTGTTTCCGTTGGCTATTACTTCACAACCAGAAGAGCGTTAGCCACAGGTTTAGCGGTTTGTGGGTCTGGTATCGGAGCTTTTCTATTCGCACCATTCACTCAGTGGCTATTAAGTAAAATGGACTGGATGAATACTCTAATGATTTTAGCGGCACTGGCCCTACACTGTGCAGTGTTTGGAGCACTTATGCGTCCCCTCAACGTTCACGCGGAGGCCGTCATCGTTGATGAGACCACTTCTCGAAGTTCTTCTCGAAAACCATTACTCCAAAGAATAGCAGAGGAAAAGAGACGACGACTTTTGTCGCACTCAAACTCTCAGTTCTTATTAATGATGCAAAACAGTAGTGACGGACAATACGATGAACTTAAGGAAAGACTTATGATGAACTCAATGAATACCGAACCGGGAGTTCATTCAAATCTCTATTTAGATCAACTATTTTCAACACAACCGCCTCCGCCTCCGCCCTCACAATCACAACCGCCACAACTTTCGCCAATTATGGAACGAAAAATTTCGAATTCAGAAAATCCAAGTCCGGAGCCGTCGATAGTCGGTTCTCCTGAAGATAAAGGTCAGTTTGGAAAGTTTGCATAAATGTTCACTCATTTGCTTTATTGCTAACACTTTAATCGCTTAATCATTGCTTCTGTTTTGGACTTTTGCTTCACAACAGATCTTGAAATCCAATTACAAGACTCTGCCATTTCTTTGTCAGGAGAGTTAACCTTCCCTTCGAATACCACATTAGCTGCTCCTCAATCGCCTTCAGTGGACGGCACCAACAGATTTACTGGAAGTTCTCAATTGAGTTTTACTCGACGACGACAACCAGGTTTAAGAACTATGTCTGAATCATCGACTTCTGGAGTACAGCCCTCACAACCACTTCAAGTCATATTATCGTCGGGGACTCCGACCCATTCCGCAGCCAATAAAAACCAAACAATAGCTGTGCGACCTCTATATAAAAGAGACATATTTTATTCGGGCTCTACTCTTACTCTTCCGCCCAATTCATCCCTTCAACAAATTGCGGAATCCCAGGGAATGATCAGCACTAATATGGGTCAAAGTGTGGTCTCAATCCCTGCCCGCGATATCATAAACAAAGTTCAACAACAATTGGCTCAAATGGAATTAGAAGGAAAGGATGGCATCGATCAGAACGAGAAGAATCTTTGCGACAAAATATTGTATACTTTGAAACTTAAAAAAGAAAAGAAAACTGTGGATCAATTGGACGGTGACTTTCCTGAAAAGACTGATTGCTTTCGGTTTAGAATTCCGCCGTCGATGAAGAGTATTCTCAAAGAAATGCTCGACTTTTCATTAGTAAAAGAGAGCTCAGCCTTTACTCTATTGTCAGTGTCTAATGTGTTCGGAATGATGGGATTCTACGTTCCTTTCGTTTATATCACTCAATTCGCCGTAACTCAAGTCAAAGGTATTATTATTTACACAAATTATAAAATCATTAATTCATTAATTTTTGTTTGTTTAGACGGCGAAGAATTGGTTAAAAGTGACCAGGCCGCTTTACTTATTTCAGTAATAGGCATTTCCAATACTGTCGGCCGTTTGATCTTCGGTGTAGTCAGTGATATAATTAATAGGAACGGATCCATTGCTGGCGTCCAAATTACAGCCCTGACTATCAATAATTATTGTCTATTTTTATGCGGACTATCAGTAATTGGAATACCTTTTTGTATGACTTACACAACAGTATTAATATCGAGTGTTTTATTCGGGTTTTTTGTCTGTAAGTGATTCGAGTTCTTAATTTATGAATCAATTAATTAATAATTATTATCATTAATAGCGGCGTATATTTGTTTGACTTCAATAATTTTGGTCGACTTATTAGGAATCGATAGACTAACCAATGCTTTCGGTCTTCTTAGTCTTTTCAGAGGCGCGGCATCGATGGTAGGCCCCCCTCTCGCAGGTATTTTATCGATTAACTCATTATTGAGTAAATCATTGAAACAATCTTTTAAATAATGAAAGGAACGGTCTTTGATTTGACCGAATCGTATCGAATCACATTCGGGTGCGCAGGTCTTCTCTTAATAGTCTCGTCGTTGATATCGTTTCTCATTCCAAACCGAAATCTCAATTTGGAGCAAAAGGAAGAGCCGGAAGTCGATTACAATATCTGAAACTAACTGTGATTTATATATATTTTATCGATTAATCCATTTTAATATTTATTGTAAATATTAAATATTTTAATTCAATTATTATAATAATTATTCTTAAAATTATGAAAAAACTCTTTTAAATTCTTTCAAATGATAAACAAATTTAAACTTTAAGTGTAGAAACAAATTCGTTATTCAAATACTTATCCATTGTTTTATTCATTGTTTTAATTGAAAACTGAATTCAAATGTAAATAATTCTTAACTTTCATTCGTTTTTAGTCGTTATATAATTTATTATTAAATGTTTTTAATAAAAAAATAGTGAAAATATATTCTTAATCATTGTTTTTGAGAACATTTTTCCCTCATTTAACTAATGACTGAAACTTTTTTTTCTTTTGATGACAAAGTCGTGATTCATATGTTGTTTAATACGATTTTGATTCAATAAAATTGAACTCAAAGTAATTCGGTTTCGCTTTAAAATGTATTTTTAATTTTCTTTTTGAGTATTCAATACATAGTTATTGACTACTTATAAGAAAATTGACTCAACAATTATTTCATCGAAATGTTTTACAATTGATGTTCCACTGAATAACTCAATTGCAGGAACAGAACAGAACAGAACAGAATAGAAAAGTTGAAAACATCTTAAGAAACAACACTTTTGGAAATATTTCTTAAAACTACTAATTTTTTTTTGGTTGTATTCACGAAAATAACCTCGGATTCAAATTATTAGTTTATAAAATGATAGAAATCGGTTCTATGAAGTCTAAATCGCAACTTATTTTCAATGAATTAGAATTCTTGAATCTCAGGTTCTTTGAGAGCACATCACGACTATTGACTTAAATGGTTTAGAAGTGAGTCGTGTCTAAATCTGTGCGAAACTGATTTCAAATTTAATGAAAACAAATACAGAATTTGTATTTCTTTACTGAAAAACATTAGACAAACAATGAAACGATAAAATCTAAATTTGTTTCTATCAAAATTAAATCGATAAAATGTTCCTAGTTTATCATGAAACAAATGAAAGGATGTTCTCTAATAATTTTAGTAATTTTATATAAAAACAGTTTTCAGTAAAATCTTTAAAATTATATTTAATGTCTTATAAAATATTAAATATTTTTAAGAATATTTAGTTTCAAATTTTAATAAACGAATCATTTTTATTGTATTAATAATTAATATAAAAAAATATTACATTTATTTCTAAAATGAAAAACTTTACAAAATTTTCAATTCTGAAGGTTTCTATAAAATTGTTTTCAATAAAATTATTGACGAAATCATAACTTCTGTACTTTAGAGTACTTTAGAGGACAATAAAAGGAATATAAAGTCACTGAAAGAACTTCTTTGATGACAAAAATAAATGTTTTTAATGAATTTATTAATATTTTGAAGTTTAAATTAACTCGAATTACAAAAACGCTTTCATTGATTGTTTTGTTGACTCGTTTAGAAAAATGACATTTTTTAGATAAGAAAAATTCTATGAGCCTTCAAAAGGTGTGACCCGTCTTTTCGAGTCAAAACTAAATATTTATCTATTTTTTGCTCACTTTAAAAGTCAGCGAAAATATCAGAAAAAAATTCATTTTCTGATAATCTGGGAATTACTTCACGTTTCGGCTCTTTTCTAATCACAAAATATTATTATCGCAACAAAAATGTAATTATTATCACTTTATTGCAGATCTTCTGTTATTTACATTATTTGTTAATTGAAGCGAATGAGTGACACATGTATTGAATGAAATTAAGGAATTAATATTCATTTATTAAAGATTACATTCTTTGCTGAAATTCTAATCTTAAGAGCAGGTCCTGTATCTGATTGTCAGCTGAATTGAACTAAATTTTTCTCATATAATTATGATATAAATTTAATGACACAAAACTCAAACCGATAGAGATTTATGTCTTACTTTGCAAACAAACAATTATTATATTAAGTATTAATAAAAGTTATCGAAAGACAATATCTATAACTCTATAACTGTTTTACTAAAGAAATTCGTTTACAAAGTGTTTAAACTTATAGAATATAAAATGTTTTTACATAAATCACTAAAATTCTTGGTTTTGTTAAGTGTTGTGAATATTGTGCTCTCATTTCCGGGTAATTAATATCACATTTGAAATCAGATAATAATTTAATCACTAATTAATCAAAAGCTCGAAGTAGGGGCTCATCGAGACGTCCTTATTTGCGAAGCTCGAAATCCGACCCTTATCCTAAACCACTTCGAGCTCTCCACAATCCTCATCTATTTAGTGGTGATATCGTTAGATATAGGAATTTCGACGTAAGTTTCAAATTTTTATCACTGAAATGATTGACACCTTTTTTTCTATTAACAGAACAGAAATGCTGTCTCTCAAAGTTATTATCTTTGGCCCAACGCTCAGATTCCTTATGTAATTGACCCCTCCCTAAGTAAGTCTTCTTAATACTTACCCAAACTTATGGTGATTTATCTAATTAACTAGGTGATCAAAAACAATTGATCCTGAATGCAATGGAACAGTTCCATCGTTACACTTGTATTAAGTTTAGAGAAAGGAGAGAGAGTGACACCGATTACGTCCGAATATTTAAAGGATTCGGGTATTTGACCTCAAACTATATAATCGTTAAAATAATAAATTAATGATTAATCGATAGCTGTTATTCGAGTATCGGAAGAGATGAGGACAATCCAGAAATGATATCGTTAGGGGACGGCTGCTATTTTCAGGGCACTGTTGTTCACGAACTCATGCATACAGTGGGTGAGAGACTTAACTATCTTAACTACCATAACTACCTTGATCTAATGTTTATCTATAATTATGTATAATAACCTAGGTTTCTATCACGAACAGAACCGCTCAGATCGAGACGAGTAAGAAATCAAATCAATTGAGTTTTGAATAAATTAAAATATTTAATGATTTTTAGTTTTTTAACCATTTTTTGGGATAATATCGATGAGGCCTACAAACAGGAGTTTAAGAAACTCAACCCCTCAGACAATAAGATTCTGACCCCTTTTGACTACTCCTCAATAATGCTTTACGGACCAAGATCATACAGTAAAGATGGACAGTCTATAACTATGCAACCAAAGTTATCCGGATTCACAATGATTGAGGTATTTCTCAAATAATAACTAATAATTAGTATTATAATCATTATTAATGTATTGAATAGGTTTACGACAAACCCGGACTCACTTCTATGGACGCGGAGGCCATCAAAATGTTATATAAGTGTCAATAAAATATTGTTTTAAACATTTATTGTTGTTTTTATGTCAGATATAGTTATTGAATATAAAGTTTTAGTCACAGATTTTATTCAAATTTTAATAACACTAATACTATTCAATTAAAAGAGCCTGGATAGTTAGAGAATAAAATTTTACATTTTCTAAAATTTCTAGATTTTCTAAATTTTTATAACCAAACAATAGCCTCAAATCCTTAACCAAAATAACAATTTTATATTTATTTTTTGAAATTCTTATAATAAACTAAAGAAGTTTTGTTTTAAAGGATTTTAAACTCAATTATTTCAATAACTAACAAGTTGTAAGTATCTAACCTTGCTCATTTTTAATAATACTATAAAGGTATTGTCTCTAGTATCTTGATTTTTACAATGACCATTAATGTAGTTTTTAAAATATTCAAGGTTGAATTAGAAAATTTGAAAAGATTTTCCTTAATAATTTTCAACTGTAAAAGGTTAGAAAAAAATTTAATTAAACAAACAATTATGTTATTTGATTTTTATAATTACCTTGCTTACTTTTTAAGAAAAGCTTATTTTTTATAAAAGTGAACTAGGAAACAATCAAAATTTTTATGATATAAATTAGCACAATTCCATAGTTGACATTTTCATGTAATTTTGTTCTTGGAAAAACCAAGAACATCATGGTCAATTACCTCTAAACAACATTTTGCAAAACACAAAACCTATTTATGAATAATTAGAAATTCAAACTATTCATGAATATATGTTGGAAAATTAATCAGGGTTATTTCTCATATATTATTTTACTTATAAAATGCTTAAACAAGTTTAAATAATCTAGCTGCTAGATTTCTAACATAAAATTCTTTATATTTCTATTAAAACGGATAAACCTTATAATTAAAATATAAATAAAATACTTTATTTTCAGTAAATTTTATAATTAATAATAAAAACAATAATTTATTGCTAATTATATTAAAATTAATTGTTTTTATAAACTTATTTTGAGTGAAATCCTGAATGAAGTGAATAAAAGTGTTTGAAAAGAGCGCTTTGAAGTGGTATTAGAGTCGATAGCAATACATCACTTGTGTTGACAACACTTTTGTAAACATTGTTTTCATTTCGCCCTTATTTTTGAAATTTACTTCACTTAATCGGCTTTAATACAAATATAATTAAAACTAAATTAAATTAAACGAAAAATTAATAAAAATGTCTTTTGAAAGCGAATCGAGTTATGACGAGAACCGAATCAAAGAAAAAGCAAAAGAAATGTTTACAAAAACCGGCGATTATTTGAAGTCAGAACTCGAATGTAAGCAAACCTTTGATTTTAATTTAACTTTAATTTTGTTTTTAAAATGAAATAAATTTATAGTGACTTTAGAGGACTACAAACTATTAGAAGATATGAATAAAGTGACGGCAAATAAATACAAAGAGATGTCTGTCATCACCGAAAATGTCTCAAAAACAGTGGACTCAATGAATGATAAATACAAGACTTTATTACCAAACCTTCAGTTAATCGATAAAATTGAAGAAAAAGTTCAAAAACTTGAGGACATGGCTTATGCTATCGACGCCTACTCTAAACGATTGGGTAATTTTTTTTCAATAATTTTTTTTTTCTTAAAAAATTCATTTATTTTTAATCCATTGAAATGAGTGACAGAAATGTTTTGATTGAATGTGAAAACAATCGGATGTTTTCATAGCCTACAAACCATTTAAAACTTTACTATAATTTTATGTAAGACTTAAGTCTTTTTTAAAATAGTTTAATCGGATTAGTTGTGACCCACTCTATGGTTGTCTTCATTGTCTTAAAACTTCTGAAATATTATTAAAACATTGAGTTCTGAAAAAGTTTTGGTTTGAAAATAGCGTTCATTTATTAATTCAAAACCCGATATAATAAACATTTTGGTTAAGACTTTTAGTATTAGTCTAATGAATGCCAGAACTAAACAAATGGAGTAATAAATCATTTTTAGACACATATCAAAGGGTTGTCTCTTTCGGTTTCTATCAAACAAGTCTTAGGTTTCAGTAGAAAATCAGTAAAAAAGTATAAAAACTTTCAAATGAGTCCATCGGCCAAAGAGTGGGTTGTTTTCAATGCTATTCCATTCAAATATAATTCAATCTTTAAAAGATTCAATTCTTAAAAAAACGTCATTTCAAGTGATTCGGAGAACATATTTCATATAAATTAAATGTAAAACAGATTTTTCACAAAAATATTTACAATTCATTTGTTTTAATCTAAACTTTGAGTCGCTTTACATAAACAACTAATTAGTTATTATTATAAGAGAAGTGATTTTCTTATGTTTTCTTCTTATGTTAAACTTGAAAACCGTATGAAATACAGAATTTATTTGAAATAATTTTTTTTGAATTATGTTTTAGTCTTTTGTTTATTTATTAAATAATTTTCAATTAATAAAAAGCTTTTCAAAAGTAATTTTCAGTTTCTTTTTCTAATAAATCTTTAAAATGTTGTTCACCTGATTATCGATTGAATTGTTTTATTACAGAATTTGATTGATTGAAAAAATTGAGGCAATACTTGAATCAAAAAATATTTTTTATCTAAACTTTAAGTAAAATTGTGTCACAAATTATTTGTCACTTAAACTAATGTTTTTCTATTTTTCTTTTAAATTCTTATCTAAATATTTCGTAAAATTTATTTTAAATATTTTCACTTTTCTTCTCATTTTCTTTAAGTTTTTTCTCTTTTCATAAGTTATTTGTGAAAAAAATGACAAAACATTATAAGCAAACAAATTTTGTGACCATTAAGTTAGGCCTAAAAAGACTCTTAAATGTTTTCTAATAATATTCGGGAAAATTTCAAAGTTTGAGATAAACTTAAAGTTGAGCCGATTTTGTAATTTGTTATGAAATATGTTTACTATTATTGCGAAACGAGTTTTAGTATTCATTTTCTTAAATAAGTGGAGAAAACATTTTTACTCCGATTTTCATTCGCTTACAAAGACTTTAAAAGATTCAAAACTTTTGTAATTCATCTCAAACTCCTTTAAAACCAAACAAAAAAGGAGAGAATGAGTGGAGAGAGAGAGAGAGAGAGAGAGAGAGAGAGAGAGAGAGAGAGAGAGCAAATGCCACACAAAAAGTGTATTCATATAAATATTTTGTATATAATTTTCAAGTTTTGAATATATTTAGAGAATTGTATTGAATATTCTTTTGATTAATTTTAGTTTTAGTTTCGCTAAAATATTTTGACACAAGAATTGAAATATTTTAGTTTTCTAAACAAAAATTGGGACCGCATTGACAGCACACGACTTGAGAGCAACTCTACTGATATTAAGTGCCTTTTCTTTGAATTACTTATGAAAGGAGTGTTTGAATTGAAATTTCGGGTTAGACTCAGACGTGAATCAGTTAAAGGATTTTTTTTTCTGTTTTCACCCCATTATCGCCTAAATTATCTCTTTTTATCACTTTTTCCCGAAATTAAATTTTCCTTAATTTCATAGTTTCTCTCAAACGTTAATCTTATAATAATTCTCAACAAAAGAGTATTTTATTTGATTCGAAACAATATTCTCACAAATAATTTAAAATAATTATTCTTTCTTTTAATTATGTCTAAACTAAGCACTCATTACTTTTTATATACTTAATTACAATAATATCCTTCAACTTTTTTTTAATGTCTGGCAATTGTTTGCCAATTGAATACATAATAAAGAAGTGCCAAAATATGGCCCTTTGTGTTGACCCAAACCTATGCCAACACACGATATTTGCTTCGAAGTAATTTAGATTTTATTAAATATTAGGTTTACTTCATCAGATTATTTTAGATATTTCACTGAATTTAGCATGATCATTTTTTAAAACTTATATTATTATTTATGATTTACATTTGGGGCCAAATATTGAGCGGCGCTCCACTTCTTTATGACTCATTTTCCAAATTATTTCTAAATTATAATCGTTTATATGACTAATATTTATCGACTAATTCTTATTTCTCTGTTTTTCTTCGACAGAAACTAAATATAAACAAATGGAACGCAAATAACTAAACTTCAGACAAAGTTTATATAAATTACACTTAAATTTACTGTTATTTTATTCATAATTTGAAATCATTTTATTTGTCCACTAATTTATGAGAAGTTTTTTTTTAATATTTAAATAAATTAATATTTCAATAAAATTTTGTGAATTTATTTTAATTTCTTTATTTTAATAAATAATTATTAATATAATTATTAATAAATCATATAAAGAGATAATTATAAGAAAAAATTAATAACAAAAACAATTGAAAATAATTTCCTAATTTAGGGTTTTATTTAATAACAGTTAAAAAAAATAAAGATTAGAATCCGTTAGGAAAGCATTACATCATTTTTAGGAATTAAAAGTTTTGCAGAAATTAATTATTTTGTGAAGACTTTTGAAGTGATTTGTCGGAGATATTATTGTATAGCAGTTGTGAGAGCCGTTTAAAAACAGTTTCAAAATTATTGCCGTTTTTCTACTTATCTTTTGAGAAACCGAAAGATTAAGTGAAGAGAAAAAAAAGAGGAAAAAAAAGTGAATATAATTGAAGTTTGGATTAGTTGTAAAGCAGACGAACGCTTCAATGATCAGCACTTCATTATAGAGTTGTAATTTTGGAAATGGATTCAGAATTTGTTGGCATTGTGTCATATATGGCTCGTATGGGAGACTCGTCTCAATTTAGATATACGACTCCTTCCTTTTCCATCCCATCTTTTGGTGATTCAGTATAATAAGGTTTTTGTGAAATTTCGTATAATTTTCGCATAAAAATTATATTTTTTTTCAAACTCTATATATATCTTTAAAATGAATTTATTTCGTGTAAAGAATTTAATTAAAAATCATTTTAATTACTTTATTTTTTGACCCATTTATTCATAGATACTTTTGAAATAAAGTAATTGAACAAGGCCCTTTGTTAAAATTGGTTAACACTGTGTTGTCGACTCTTTCTAAGCTATAATTTAACGAAGATTTAACCAAATTTATGGCCAAAATAGAGGTTTAAATGTTGTCAGTCATAAAGTTTAGGAAAAGTAGAGAAATGGTCAGAAAATTGGTCACAATTTGTTAATTTGGATTTTCTTCAAAAAAAGTTGTTTTGCTTTAGATTTTTATCTAAAACTCTAATTTCAGGCCTAATATAAGAATAGTGTGAATACTGTGAACGCATTTTTGTCAATAACTTCAGAACTGCAAAACTATTGCAGCGATTGATTGTCTCAAATAAAGGGCCATTACTTTTGTGCAGTTCTCTAATTGTGTGGACCTTTACCGGAACTTACCCTTTGGGCTAAAGCCTGTTGTATTGGTCATACGAAAAGAACAAGAATGTGATTGATGTGATTTGAGGCCCAATCGATAACAAGGCTTTGAAACGAACCGAAACGCAAATTCATAGACCGGTCCACCAAAACATAGACCGCTCTTCAAATTAAGAGAGAATTGCCTCACTTTTGAAAACATTGTGACCGATCACCGCATCCCAACACAATCCCAATGCAAACCCAATGCAAACCCAATACAAACCCAATACAAACCCCACTCCACATAAACACTCATATCTTTTTCAGTTTTAAATTTTCAAATTAGTTCTATAAATGGATTTAAAAACATTTTTTGCAAAAAAATAATTTCAATTCTCTTTAATTTAAAAATAAATTAATAATAAAATAAATTATTTTTAATAATTGAAAACTTAAAAAGGGTTTCAAAAGGAATTGTTTTCTTAGTATAGTTTCTTTGTATTTCACTCATCAATCGTATCATTAATTCAATGGATTGAATGACACAAAATTAGAGGAAATCCAGAATTTCATTATTCATATAATAATATATTAAAATTGATTGAAATAATCTTTTAAATGAGAAATACAACTAAAATACGGGTTATATTGTATTCAATTCTGAATAAAATATTATATTAAAATCCAATCAATAATTTAAAAATTATTCTCAATTAAAAGCTGTCAGATTGAGCTCCGGGTCAATTAAGTGTCATAAATTGAAAGATAGTGGCGATTCATTAATTTGTAATTAATTTTCATTTAATGTCTCAAATTTGTACTGAAAAGTGTTTTCTGTGACATTTTTTGTGCAAATTATTGATATAACGGTTAGAGTAGAGGCAAGACCTCAACGTCCCAAACCTGGATGCAAAAGGGGGTCAACCGATGTCTAAATCGAGATTACGAAAACAGTCCCTCTTCTATGGTCTGGTTATAATGGATTGGATGAACGTATGGCTGCAATGGTTGTGAACGCCTGCGCGAAGATGTAATAACTTGTATCCAGATTTGCGTTAGTCATGGGATGATAGGATACCGAAAGCTAAGCCCAACTACAAACAGATCGCAGATCGGGTGCAGTATAATGTAAACAAGTGTTGTGCACTCTCTCACTCTGGGATCGCCTCTCCTACAACTGTGGAAGAGCTGCAATCCTAATGTTGTTGCAATGTTTGTCAACTCATTCAAACTTAATAATGACTGTTCTTATGGTTCGCCACTCAATGATTGCATCGACTGTTTCGACAATTCTGTTGACTCACAACTCTTGCAAAGCATATTAAATGTAAATTATTTGCAAACAGTTGTCTTATGTGGTCCTATTGACGCTGTCCTCAGCAAACTTTGCGGCAAATGTCCAAAAGTTTGCAAAAGTAGTCAACTGTTAAGTAGTTTCAAGAGTTATGTTTCTGTTATTCAATATAACTGTCGATCAGAAAATAGATTAGAAAAAACTTTTGAAAAGTTATCGAATCGATAAAAAAGTGGTAAAAGTATTAGACATATGAGCCGTTGGTAACCGTTAGCCAACAGTATGTTGTATTCGAACCAATCGAAGCCATCAAATCATTCAAACAGTTGTCCGTCCAATTTGTCGCAAACATTTCAGTGTTGGTCTCATGATTTCACGCATCAGATCCTCAATAAAGTGTTGTTAGTGATAGCCGGCGCTCTATTGGCCACTGAACTCAACCATCTCTCAATAGGGATGACCAGCTTATATATCAATGCCCATAACTCAGAGAACTTCCATAGCTCTGGGCTGTCGTCTGCAGCCGAAGAGCAATCAATGCGTTCAAACCATTTAGAAAAAAGTGGAAGTGAGTGTCCTCGAGGACCGCCACCACAATGGGAATCCAAATTAGATGCGGCCTCAAAGGCATACTTAGCGCCCATTGTTTTGACCGGCAAATTGATCTCAATATCTGAAGACTATGGCGGCCGAATCGGCGCCACATTTCAGGTGAAAAAAGTAATCAAAAACCAAAGTTCTATTTCGCCGACTTTACTCTCGAGTCAGGTCACCCTTTATTTTGTGCGAAACAAACAATTAAAATCAGAGCCACCCTTTTGTGCTCTTTATATAAATGACAATTTTGTTAATCTTCGACCACAAGAGAAGTATATTATCTTCGCTTCGGAGCCCTTCTCTGTATTCAGTAATTCAGTGCATATGAATAGTATTGCAATTAATGTTGACTCAAACCATCAATTATTGCGTCCGATTGCCAGCAGTCATACAGTAATCAATTTAAGTACATTTGCCTCTCCAGAAGTGCAGAATAAGCGCTCCAGTCGTCTCGTTCGCAAAGTGTTGTGCGCCCGATGTGGTAAGTCTTATATGATTTCACTCTCACTCTCACTCTTAGCCAACACTTAATTCTGCGACAGAATCAACACAAGAGTGACTAAAAATAAAGAGCAATAAGTGACTCAATAAGAGACTCAATACAGTGCACCGATCAGTACAGAGAACAGTACAGAACAGTACAGAGGAGTACAGAGGTGCTCATTCATAGAGAGAGAACTGACAACACAACCTAACACTTAGTCTAACTGTTAGTCAACTACTCGTTAGAGCAGAGGTGAAAGTCTGATAATAGACTCAATGATCATCTCTGCACTCACTCATCACAACACTGCCTCCCTCTCCACCTCTGCCTATTTCCCTCTCCCGACTCACTTTCACTCTGTTTGACTGTTCCTCTCTATATGCGTGGCTCTCAGTCCTCCCTCTCAGTCCTCTGCAAAGCGACTGTTCATCACTTTCTAAATCCACTGATTTATTCAGTGATGAGTTTTTCAGAGTTATTATCGACCGAATCATACATCCATTCATTCACTCCATTCATGAATTCATTGAACTTCAGACTAAATGTTGTCTTTAAATTAAAAGCGTTTCGTTTGGTTTTGCATTAGATTTGCGTCTCTTTATGTCTGCTTTCGGACCGAAAAATGATTGTTTGGATCAGTTAATTGAGAAACCAGTCTAAGAGTTCGGTATTCTTTTCCAGAACACAATATTTATGGCCCAAAAATAAATTATTATATAAGATGTTGACTCAGCTGCCTCTGCCTTTGCTTTAGTCTCATGCCTGAGCCCAACGCCTGTATTTGTGTGCCCTATGCCTGTTCTTGTGTTAACATCGATTCAAAATTAATACTCATTTGTGCGTTGAATACATTGAATATATGAAAACATAAGCAAAACTGATGTACTCTTCCTTAAGATTTGTTGAGAAAAATAATCTTTCATTTCGTTATAATATTAGAGATCCGATAAAAACTCAAATTAGTTATAAGATATACGATATTCAAAGCCATTAATTTTCGGCAAAAGCTATCATTTGAATGAATAAAAGCCTTTTTTGAGCTCAGAATCCAAACCTATAGTTAAATAATTGACGGATGAAATCATATTATTATTATTATTATTTGGTATTTCTGTTGCATTACTAAAAAGTTAAGAAAAGGTAGAATAGATTTAGAATAAG
>JAQIXI010000962.1:0-16911 GCA_034700165.1 Galumnidae sp. Gr-Ori-00277 | reverse complement strand
TCTATTTTTCTCATTTTTCGACCTAGACCAAAATAGAAAATTTATTCGAATTCTAGACATATTAAAGTATATTATTTCAAATAAAAAGTTTAAAAATTAAACCATGAAAATGGCCTTAATTATAAACTTTAAATCTCTAGTTTTTACCTGGCCATCACTGCATTTTTGTAGTTTTCTTTTATTTTTCTTATTATTTACAGATATTTTACTGATTTTTCACTAAATTTTTCAGATTTCCCCCAATTTTTTTCTCGATTTTTCATCTTTTCTAGGGGGTATTTTGGCGATTTTGCTCTCTAAGGGGGTATTCCGGAATACCTCCTTTGGCGACCCCTGTTTATGAGTTATATTTCTATTATTTCCAATTTTATGAGTATATAATGAAGTTTTTATTATCAGTACTCATATGTTATATAAATCAGATTAAATGTGTTGTAATCGACAAACATATGAATCAAATACCGAATTAAAGTCACAATAAATTTAAAATAATTGAAATTAAAAAAATGACTGATAGTTAGGAATCGTCGCATTACTATTAATTAGTTAAACGACAGGTTTAAAGTTTGAAACATTTCATCATATTTTAGTGACTTAAAAATTGAAAGCTATTATTATCTTGTTAAATTTCATTAGTCTAGTGCAGGGATCTCCAACTTTAAAATTAGCTCTAAACTTGGTAGTTGTAATTTATACAAGGTATATTTTAAACTTGTTATTTTTATATGCTAGTGACTTAAATTTGTAACAATAAGACATTAATTATGCGGGGGTCAAAAACATAAGTGGCTCTCAAACTGGATCTTTGACGATGCCTGGTCTAGTGTAACTGCTTTGAAACTATAATTCAATTGAATTCGATATAACGTTACAGATGTCTGATATATTTGAACAAGGTGATACTAGCTTGTTTGTTTAGTAATAAAGAAAGTATACAAAAGTTGTTTTTTGAGTTCCGACGAACAATAATTCAAACTTTAATTAAAAAATGAATATATTTTTAAATCAATAGTCATTCGAAATAAATTTCAATTATTTAAAGTTTATACATAACGGTGTTTTATAAAAAGCGTTTTATACAAGTATAAAAGTATAAAACACTTTTCACTTATTTTTTTATAAATTTAAAAAATGTTTCGGATGAGACTATTATTTTAGTTTAATTAATAATAATTTTAATGATATAATAGTTAATGGCTTTGATTTTTATTCGAGTGATTTATATGAAATTTTTTATTTTAGTAAATTTTTAATATTAATTTAATGAAATGAAGAACACCTGATAACATGATAACATCTAGATGCATTTCTAATCTTTTCTTTATTTATTAAATTTTACTTATTTTAAGTTATACTCAAATTTTATAATTGAAAATAAATCTTTATTTTAATTTTTATTTAATTTACAGGAAAATCACTTTTAATATTACATTAAACCAAAATGAAAATTACATTCAATTAAAGTTATCTAAATTTTTAAAAAAAGTTTATAATATTTTTTGAAAATACTTCTAAGGATTAGTTTTGAATTTGTTGTGATATCACTCAATGTTAAGGAATTAATTGTTTATAAAGAAATTATAAATAATTCACTCAAATGTATAACTCTTTACAAACAATGATTTCTGTTTTGTGTAATATTCGAAGTGGTTTTCCTGTAAATGTTTTATTCAAAAAGACTTTCTTTTAATTCTTTTATTACACTTAAAATAATATTTGTTGACATTATTTATCGTTTGGGACAGAATCAAATCAGAGAACTGAAACAGTCACAGGTGCCAACCAGTGCACAATTGCAGACAACACTCATAGATCCGGCCATTAATCTGATGTTCGACAAAATGAAAAAAGAAGTGGACTCTTCGCGAGCAAAAGTCGAGGAAATGCAAAACGAATTAAATGCCTGGAAATTCACTCCCGACAGGTATTGACTCTTTAATTGGAAAGATTTAAAGCATTTTTCGTTTGAATTATAGCACAACTGGAAAACGACTTATGTCTAAATGTCGTCTTTTATATCAAGAAAATGAAGAATTGGGAAAAATGATAGAATCGGGTCGTATCGCAAAACTTGAAGGCGAGCTCTCTCTCCAAAAGAACTTTTCTGAAGAGTTTAAAAAGAGTCAATTGGGTCAGACCTCGATTTCTCTCATTTTATCCTTTTTTTTATAAAATTTGATTTTATAACTAATTGTTGAGGTTTTAATCATAGAATTGGATGATTTTCTTCTGGAATTGGATGAAGACGTTGAAGGAATGCAAAACACCATATATTTTCTTCAGCAACAATTGAAAGAAGCAAAGGATAAACTGACCAAATATGAAACCATTCAACAGAACGACAAACAATGTGTTCAAAACTCAAATTCAAATGAAACAAAAACTCCAAACAAAAAAGTATTTGAAAGAACGTTAGAAAGCAGTGATAATCTGCCCGAAGACACAACAGGTGTCCACACAATCAATACAACAAATAATGAGTTAAATGAGAACAATGTCGACGACGATATCGTCGATTGTGTTAACAGTACTGAAGAGTTAGATTCAGTGGAGAAGACGTCACAACATTCTGTTAAAAATAGTGAGACAACCGTTGACTGCAATGAAGACAATTCATTGAATAATAACTACTTATCTTCTGTTGTGAATAAAACGACTAACAAATTGAATAATGAATGTATGAATACTAAGCGGACATCTTGTTATCAAACAACTGATGATAATTCAGACATTGAAGACGACGACTACAAACAGCCGTCAGTAAAAGTGGCAAAACTTAATGATAGTAACTGTTCCGAAGATAACAGATGTGGTAATCAAACAAACAATTCAAAGGATTGCGTTTTGAGTTCTAGTGATTCGTTGACTCCAAATACACTTAAAACTAATTGTATTGAAATTAACGGCCAAACGAACCAATAGATTGAAGAATGGCTTCGATTTCAATATTTTGTTTTAATTTTCGTGTCGTTCACTGTCTTTGATTACATCCAAAAGTTTGTCGATTCTTAAACTATGAAATCAGTATTGAATCTGATTTCGATTAGAATTAATTATTTTTCTTTTTGTAATTGAAAGTCACTTTCTTTGTCTCATTTATCGGATTTGTTGTCCGTTTTTCATAAGAAATCGATTCTGTCTTCACTTATCATTTTGTCTGTCATTACATTCTTTTCTTTAAATGAAAATCTGATACTAAACTTAAAAGTTTATTCACTTAAATAACTGAAATAAAACTTCACAAATAACCCACAGCTCTGTCCCTAATAGTTGACAGAAAACCCCAAAAATTGTTGATTTGTAACATTTAGGCACCGAATCCCTTAACAGAAGTGTTTTCAGTAATTATTTGCTAAAAATTTCCTTTATTTTTGTCAATCAATTTAATCAATGAAGAGATTGTTGTTATTATTATTGACTCTTAATTGTAATTATAATTCGATCGATGTTTAGATGTATTTAACGCTTAAATTATATAATACTTTGCATTTGATTCTATTATTTCCTCTTTTTTTTCCTTTAATTTATAGTTGAGAACAAAGTTTTGTCATTTGATTTAAATCAAACATTAAATTTATATATAATTAACGCAATTAATCGTAATTTACTAAATATTGCAAAGATTTCACTTTAATTTATTATTAATTGGTTTTCAAAGATTTGATTAAAGAAAAGAAACAAAAATTAAATTTAAATTTCATGAAATCGTAACAAAAAATTGAGATTTTATTGAAATCAAATGAATGTGAAAATGGAATGTATTTTGTGATCAAAAAAGATATAAAAAACTAAATATCTTCAGAAAAAACATCACAAATGGACGGATATTTATAAACAGTGTATAAAACATCGAATTAAGTTGTCTTTTGCTAAGAATCGATTTCACCCTCACTTTGGATCAGATCTGAGAGCTTAGAGGCACTTATCTTCGATTAGTGGCAACCCTTTTGGTGATACTTTAAATCGAGATTCAGTTAAATATTTCTTTGAAATAATTTTGAAAATATTTTTGAGAAATAATACTAATTAAGTGCTTTCAAACAGAATATGTGTCCAATGATTCAATAGTTAGTTATAAACAATAATCGAAAAACACTAAACTATTCTGTTTTGAAAACACAAAACAACTGCAATTAAGACAAATGTTTTCATATAATTAAAAGCCATTCCAATGATTTTCTTTGAAGAAGAAGTGAGATGTGATGGAACGCCTTCACCCACTTTGAATTCCCACTGAAAAAGATGTCAACTTTTAAATTGTTTTTATGAAAATAACTCAAACCTGAGAACTCATTTTTCCGTCGCCACCACTACTGAACGCCAAAACTCTTAATTTATAGACTTTTCCGGGAACTAAGTCTGAAATAATAGCTTTGAGTTCTCCGCCGTCCAGATATTTGTAAACTTCTTTAGCGGTGGGCAACGGCTGATCCGATTCCCAATAACGAACTTTATAACCAATTATTGGTTCCTCAGCATTGGTTAGAGTAGTTATGCCCCTCCAGGTCACCATAACTGAATGAGAATCTATAGCTGTAATGTTTACACTTGTGGGCTGTCTCTGTGGAGCTGCCTTATATGTCCTTGCTAAAAATGGCTCGCTTTCCGGTCCACTGCCGGCGTCGTTGTACGCCATAACAGCGATGTAATACTCAGTGTCGGGCATTAGAGCCACAATCAGACCCCAATTGTCGAGTCCTCGATTCAAAAGAATCAAAGAATCCAAAAGTTGGTCCTTATTGTTGGGCCAATATTTGATTCGATGACCGATAAGTCTTCCTCTAATCTTTTCGCGCGTCATTTCAAGTGGAGCCCACGAAACGTTAAGAGCTGTCGAATTGAAGGCAACGGCATAGACCTGATTGGGCTGTACCTGAGGCATACTCTCAGCAGAATAGATGATCACCGGTTCACTTATCACTTTTCCCGCACCCATTGAGTTCATCGCTTGAACTCTAACGAAATATCTCTTGAAATAGTTGTCTTCCCCGACGTTTACGGCATACATATTAGTATTGCCTAAAGTCGTCAAATTCTTTCTTATGTAGGGGTCGTTCTCTCGCGTGTCTTCAGCTCTAATCATATAAAATAACTCTTAAATTCTTATATCATATGTTTTGAGACTCACTTATAATATATTTGATACCAAACTTCGGGTGCGTTCCAATCTTGAGGAGGTAAAGGATCCCAAGTTATGGTCAAAGTTCCAGCTTTGCCGCCGCCGCCGCCAACATTTGCCGGTGCCTTAAATGGAACGGATTTGTCGGTATTGTAGAGCGGACTCGGATCTGAATTTAATTGTCGACAAATTTTACTGACAATTTTGAGTATATACAGTCCATATACCGCTATAAGACTTATATCTAGATTTTCAAAACCCAAACCAATTGCATAGTCTAATGTTAGCCCACTTTTATCCTTATTTTTGTATAATCTCTAAAATGTTCCGCAATTAGTGAAGTCTTATATAACTGATATATGAAACTGTATGGAGTAATTCAGGGTATTGTTGATTTACCTGAAGGCGGACCCAAACCTAAATCATTGATTGCAGAAACTCTAAATTCGTATGAACTCCAGGGCGAGAGAACGTCCCGAATGACAGCCACTCGCCTTCCCGTCTCTTTTTGAGTGTAAAACTGATGGTTCGTATATTCAGAAACGTTGACAATTGGAAGCCATTTGCGATTGTGATTAGTCCGTCCCTCAACCATATACGCCCAAATGCGTCTCCCATTTTCAGAGCCATCGCTCCAAGAAATCTTAGCTGAAGTGGCCGTTAAGTCCTCTGCGAGCACAGCTCCCGATGCAGTGGGAGGACCCGCAACAACCAAACGCGTTGAAGCGATATGTTTTCCAACAGATGTTTTCACTTCACAGATGTATTCTCCCGACTCTGAAAACGTTATATTATTGAGACGTAGAAAACCCGGAATCGATCCTAAAAAACACAATAATATTAGGAAATCTTTTTGAAGTAACTCTCAAATAGTAATACCTTCTGAGAATTGAGGCATTTTTGTGAAATCAATTCGAATTCCATTTTGTCGCCAAATGTAAGCCACGTCTAAATCTGCGTCAGTAAACGAAGAACAGGGCATTTCTAATGTGTCGTTCACTCGTCGCTCATAAGAAGCGGAGGGTCCTTCATATATTCTAGGTCGATTGAAGACTCTTAAGAAAGTTTGTGACCGATCAAAACCCAGACTATTGCGAGCGACACAAGTATAGAGGCCTTCATCAGATATTTGAACAGGGTTTATTGTTAAGAAGCCATTCTTCATCATTCGAATTCTTGAGCCAACATTCCTGGAGTCACCGCTTCCGGCAATTTTTATACCTAAAACATATTAATCTTAAAATAAAATAATTGAAGTTTGGTTGCGAACCCTCTCTTTCCCATTCGAAAGATGGAAATGGAATGGCTTCGGGCACACAAGGGATGGTAACATTCCCGCCCTCTGAAGCATAAGTTTCGATTTCGAGCGGATGTTTTCTGAAAGACGGCGGTAATGAAACTATTCTCAACTGACCGCTTGAGAAGGCGCTCCCCAATTGATTGGAAGCCTTGCACTGATACATTCCTTCATCCCTATCAGGAATCAGACCATCGATTGTCAAAATGTTGTCTCTTATGATATATCGCTGTCTGTCTTCGAGTGAAATTGAATTATCATTAAAAGTCCTGTCCTTCAATTCGAGTCCATTTTTAAACCACTGATAATAAACTTCTGGAATACCGAATGCTTCACAGGTCCAGACCAGTTGAGCGCTGGTCTCTCTTCCAATAACTTTATTTCCCAATTTTATCGTAAAAACGGGAAGTGCTATCAAATATATTCAAATATTGATTCATATTTTTTTACAAGTTTGTGGTATTATTGTTGACCCCTTTGTTCACACATTGATCTCTTAGTTTAGAATAAATCTAAACAATTCTTTATTATTGTTTTGATTTAAAACCCTTAAAACATTTGACTCACATTTATAGCCAAAGTTTGAAATTAATCTTAAATTTTTACTTAAACTTAAGTAGTGGTCAAAACCATTGTCCAAATTAGCTAATACTGACTTCATCTTATGGCCAAAAGCATTACGCAAATGAGCTTATAATGCCTTCAACTTATGTCACCCATAGAAAATATATGGATGATTCTGAGTTTAAAAGATTGAACTCATGATTTTGGCTTTGCTAAGATTAAACTATTGAGTTTGACCATGCTAACTATAATTGAATTCAAAGCTGTTCTTCACTTTTGTATTCAGAGTTTAATTTTAATAACTTGTGTTCAATCAGTCGATCAATAGTTTGAGTTCAGTCTAATTATTATATAGGTCTCAGTTATCTACTGTTTATAGTAATCTTGCTAAATTATGTCATTCATCGTTTATATTTTGTATACTTTCCTAATATGTAATTCTTTGCAATAAATTCAATTCTAATCCTCTATTTTATAGTGTCTTTTGTAATAGTGTTCACAATATGTCTTATGTGTAGACATATTGTCCTCAAATAAGTGTTTTGTCCACAAATTGTATAAAATTAAGTGAATCTAATTCTGAGTTATTGTGTTTTGATTACATGTGAACCCATTTCTACTTTTTATAAAAGGTATGGATTTCTTGACTAAACAAACGTTACAAAGTGTACTCACACTGAATGCTTAACATAACTTTTTTGGTGATGACATTCCTACCACTGGTGACAGTGCAGACATAGTCTCCCATGTCTTCCACGTGTACTTTAGGTATAATTAGTACGCGATTGTGATTTGTTGTATACGAGTTTTCTGGTAACCGATCGGTAACACCGGAACGGCTCCAATTATATGAAGGCACAGGATATCCATAAGCCATGCATTCAAGTCGGACGTCATCGCCCGCGAGAGGCGCTTCAGGAAAGGCTTTCGGGAAATTATTGGGAAACAACAACTTTTGGCCACTGGAGGCCGGATCCACAATCAGTGGGAAAAAAGGGCCGGTCCTACCAGTGCTCGAAATGACAGATTGAACGTTACACGAATAGTTAGCCCTATCGATCTTCTCTAATGACGAAAAGTAAAGATTTCCGTCGTGTGAAACAAATACACGTCTGTCCTCTTCAACAAAATTTGGAAAAGAATTTCGGGTCCAAAAGTAGTCAACTCGTGGGTGATGTTGAGGGGGATCACAGGATATGGATTTACCCCAATATTCTTTGCCGTAATCGTGTGAACGCTTTTTAGTAAACTCTCCGATGTCTGTCCAAAGGAAGTACAGTTAAAAACATTCTTATAAAAAGAAAGGCTTACATCCAAAGCTCAACTGAACAGTTTTACTTATGATGACTCCGAAACGATTTTCTGCAGTGCAGTGGTATTTACCCCTATCTTGAGATTGTTGTGGACTATGTATTGTAAGAGTGCCGTCAGTTTGAGTGACTCGTGAATCAGACAACGGGTCAATAATACGCGAAAGTAGTTTATTATTGACATATTCTTCTTTATACCACTTATAAATAGGAGTGGGATAACCGTCAGCCACACATCGCATCGATACTGAATTCAATTGACTTCGACCTTCATATGAAAAATAATGATTTGACCAAAAAAACAAATTTTAATTAGAATTACCGCTCAAATCAAAGACCGCATCTTTAGGTTCCTGAGTGAAAGCGGGTCCTCTCGGGATCTGCTTTTTGTCCACAACTGTTATTCCGTAATCTAAAAGTGAGAACAAAAATGTAAATAAAATATTGCGGACAACAATGAGTACAACCAATTTCTGGTTCGGGATTGACATTCATGAGGTCTTCTTTTTTGATTTCGCAGATATAGGGCGACTCTTGGACTTCGTTTACTCGAATGAGTCCCCAACGGTTGAAGTTTTGAGAGAAACTAAAATAATGGGTCAGTTGAGTGACCGCTCTTTACAAATGGTTTGAACTCACTTATAGGCCGCATGTTTTCCAGAGTTCAGTACAAAATCAAATCGATGGACACTATTCTCATCAAAAGGTAACCACAAATCATTGATCATGGTGAAATCAGATCTATCTGAGTCCCATTTCCAGGCATTGTTTCCAGAGTCTCGACCACTTGTGTGCCATTTCCTATGGATGGGATCCTTATTTCTGAGCCAATTAGTGATGAACTGATGCTCTTCTAATGTATTGACGGCAACCAAATGGGAGTTAAACAACAAAAAACAGGTCTCTTCCGCCTGAAGTACATTCTTTGGTGGACTTCGGGTGAATTTATAGCACGAGTTCTGGAAATCTTCCCAACCGTTTGGACACGACTGACATATCACTGATTCAAGGATTCAAAAAACAAATTATTGAAATCAAGAGTCAATCAATTCTTACCAAAATTTATGTAAAAATTAAAAAATAGAAATTTTAGTAAAATTATAGACATTTCGGTCACTCCTAAAGACAATCGATGTCTACATCCAAGTCTTCATTAATGTCGAGTAAAAGTTATATAAATTAAAAAACTTTTAAATTGTAATAAATTGTCATAAATTGAAAAGTCGTCAAAACCAACGCCTATTTTTCAAGATGTTTACATTTTGACCATGGTTAATACAAAATTGATCAGGTTCAACCTGAATATGATAAACTTTTATTTGTAAATATCATCGAAAAGATAAGATCTAATATTAAAAGAGATTTAATTTGTTTTAATTGTAAATAATTTTTTAGTAATTTATTTAAAGTATAGAAAAACAAAACAAAACGTTTGAAATGAGTAACAGTTAAGGCATTCAATGAAACATTGGTTTCAATGGAGAAACTCTCAGACATTGCTCTCACTGTCAGACGCCGTACTTTTTGCCAATAGTTTGTAAACAAATGTGTTGTCATTTGTCGACATCTGTTTCCACAATTGATTCAATTGAAGAACTAAACGATGTCTGTGTCCGCAGTCGGTCTCAATTGGCTCCAAATCTTGGAGAAGGAGTTTGACATTAGTTTTGTGGACACCGACACCTGTTTGGCGCACGTCTTCTCCATTGTGTCCGACACTGAAGATGCGGTCAATTGTAATCAATTCAATGACCTAATGGTCAATATATGTGACGCTCGACAACACTTGACTCAACTCAGTTCTGTCTTCACACAATTGGTCCACAAAACCATTACTATCGCTAACAATAATCACAGTTTATCTGTAAGTAATCCAAAACTAGTTTTTCACTGAATAATATCGATAATCATCTTGCTCACATTCACGTTCATCTATAGATACAAACACTTAGTTTTATTGATAAAGTAATCGACTTAATTAGGATTCACTCAATTAAAAATTAATGAAAATAGATACTAGCACATTTTAGGACATTTTATTAAATTATTATTTACACGATTTGAGAGAATTAGGGGTTAATTAGTTTAAGTAAAGTTAAGTTAAGTTAAGTCTTCATAATTAGTCTCTAATTTCTCGTCATTTGTGTCATCGATTTGTTCGTTATTTTGATTAATGTTTTTGTTTTTATTACAAACACTTATTAATTGAGTTTTGGTTAGAAAACATTCCTCTGAGTTATTGACTGCTGAGTATCGGTTCTCTCCATTTCTTTGAATTTGATCTTTAATTTCAATTATTTGGTTTTCGATTAATTGGATTTGTGTTACCAATCGGTCGACTGATTGGTTAATCATAAGAGTCAGTTCATTAATTGATTGATTGGTTATCGATATATCAAGACTTGACTTATTCCTGATCTCAATTAGCATATCATCCAAAATGTCGTACAACTGTTCCTCTTCCTCTTGAATTCGATTACACGAAGATATAAATGAGTTTTGAGATATCATTAAAGCATTAAAAGAGTCGTCAATAGTCGAGGATAACTGATATATCTTTTGTTCCAACAATTCTCTTATGTCAGAAAAGTCAGGCGTTTTAGTCAAGGGTCCGATCATTTCTTGCAATCGACGGAACTCTGATTGAATGAAAGACCGGCTTTTGTTGGCCATATCTAACGTCTCTTTTAAGTAATTCTCTGAAGACTGTGACGTCCGTAATATCTCTTGAATTGCATTTAATATTTTTCTGGAGAAGTAGTCGATGTGAACATCCAATTGAGTTAACTTCTCGTCGAAACCCAATCGTTTCAATTCCTGTAAAGTCGACGAAATATTCTCATAGATATCACTATTTATTATTTCTTTAGTTTCTTCAAAAGTGCGACCACTAGTAGTGTTGTCCCCTATATTTGTCGGATTAGTGCCACTCTTAAGACCAGAGTTCGGACAAGTGCTGTGTTTTGTTCGTTTGGTTTGAGTCAATGAACTTGAATTCTGAAATTTAAAAAAAACTTTATTTTATAATTCAAATTACAATTCTTTTTAAATGTGAATATATTTTAAAAGATATTTTCAAAATTATACCCTACAACCCATTTAGGGGTTTTATACCTGTTAAATTAATTTCACACTTATGTGCGCCCCTGGAAATGGATAGAATACTTTTATATAAAAAAGTATAACTATCTCTTAATTGTAATATTATTGGAAAAGTAATAAAATTAATGTCCAAAACTCTAAACTCATTAAAATTTATTGGTTTTCAAAGTTTTTAGTTTGAGTTCTGATTAATTTATATTCCATTAAATAAAGGTTTTGCTCGGATTTAATTTGATGTGATGTGGGCTCACACTTATTACTGGAGGCGACTAATTTTGAGTCGTTGCCGTCCACTCTTTTATGCGGTTTATTGGTTTGATTTAAACGCTTTGAATGAATGGAAGTTTTTTTTAATAAAATTTAATTCAAACCTGAATCTGATCGGCGATTGTCGTCAATCGATTAATGGCTGATATTTGGCTTTGTTTGCATTCCTCTAAGTTTTTAACCATTTTGTCGACCGATTCAAAGCCATAACTAACTATTTCTTTGATTTTAGTGTTTGCGTCCAACGAATGTTTCACTAAATTCTCGATATTTATTATATGAGACTTTACATGAGATTCAAATATAGTCTGTCTTTCGTCGTATTTTACGAGTTTTGTTATGACCTCTTCGTTAATATTCCTCTGAATTGAGTCTAATTTATCAAAATTTTTCTCATTTTTTGTTTCGAAATTGGACTCAATTTTTGTAAACTTTTAAAAATTACAGTCAATTAATAATTGAAAATAAAGTAAAACTTGAAAATTCTATTTATTTAAGAATTGTATTACAAATACCTTTGATTCGAGTCTATCGCTCAGGTTTTCTATTCTTCTGATCAAAGAATCCGCTCTAAACTCTCCTTTCCTGTCATTAGTGACAATCTTTTCTTCAACTTTAGCCGCCTTTGAATCTAAAGACATATCTATTCGAGAAAGTTTTGACTCAATAGAAGCCATTCTTTGAGACAATTGCTCTAAAGTAAAATCAATTCGAGTTAACTTATATGTATTATCGTAGGCCTCCAATAGTCTGATCCGTTCCTCAATAGACAGGAGTATATCATAAACAGATTTCGATGAAATACTTGGCTGTGTTTGTATTGTGTGGCCATTGCTCTGATCATCTAAATTACGCACAGAATGAATACTACCGCCTATTTATTTAAATAAAAATTGAAAACCACTTTAAAATATGTGGGATTCCGACTCTCATTAGACATACCGGTTATATGTTGTGATCGAAAGGCATTTGATGGTTGTGTGCAATTGATTGCCATCAAAATTATAGATATTAGCAAAACATTTGAATAATTTATTAGTGAAGTCATTTGAATTGCAATCAAAACATTTTAATCAAAGCATTAATTTTATTTCAGAATAATTATCTGTTTTAGTGCTCTTCAATAATATTAATAAACCATCAAAAGTACATTCAATGCTCTCGAGATTCAACAAAAATTTCAGTATATTTTCAGTGTTTAAACAGATATTAAACAAATTTTTTACAAACACTCCAATAGTTGACAACATTTTAGGGCTTATCATAGATTCAAAGATCTTTTGGGTTTTGATTAGAATTTATTGACATTTGGTTTTGGCGTTAAGTTTAGCATTAATTTCATATCGTTTTTTCATTATATAAATTTACGAAAAATAATATATTTGTTGATTGCCTTGATCATTTTATTATAGAAAGAATTAGAGGATTTACGTAAAGAATTATGTGAAACAAAAGCTATAAATAAGTTAAACGAAGAAAATTGTCAACAAAATAAGGATCGCATCAAATCTGAGGACAGTTTTTATTCAGATTATTCTCATCCGAACGAAAGAAATTCTTTTGAAATTTTGAGAAATAAAAGTATTGGCGATAATAATGAACTTTTGAGACAAAATTCCAGACAACTAGAGATCAAGAATCAAGAATGCGATCAATTGAGGTTCAAATCTCTTTTCTCTCAACAAATAATTTAATTAAAGATTTCATTTAATAATTTAAAATCACAGAAAGGAAAACATTTTATTGCGTCGACAAACATTACAATTGCAGAGCGAGTTATTCGGTTCCCGTTTGGCCGCAAAATATTTGGACAAAGAATTGGCGGGTCGTATACAACAGATTCAACTGTTGGGTAGAGATGTTAAGGATTCGGATCACGACAGACTCTGGGGCCAACTGGAGGCTGAAATACATTTGCACAGACATAAGACTGTGATCAGGGCGTGCAGAGCCAGTTGTGGTGCGTCCAAACCATTGCCATCACCGCCTGACCAAAATAATATTGATATAAAAAGAAGACAAGGAATCGGAAACTTCCGTTTTGTTACTGTAGACAAAGACCCCAATGAAGGCCTCGGCATCTCTATAACTGTAATTTATAATATTTTGCCATATTTTAATAGTTGACCATGTTCATATTGGAATTTAAAGGGTGGTAAAGAACATGGTGTTCCCATTATTATATCTCAGATTCATCCAAACACAGCCGCTGAGAGAACCGGAGCTCTATATGTTGGCGACGCTATACTTAGCGTTAATTCCATTGATTTGAGAGAAGCGAAACACGCGGACGCGGCATATATTCTGTCCAAACAGGTCTGTCATATACTTCTTAATTATTCATATTTTAGTTTTATTTTTATCAAACCTTAAGTTTTTGCTTAAATTTTGATAAAATGAATGAAAAATTGATTTTCTTATTTCCAAATCAAAGTTATATATTCTGTGCTATAATTAAGTCAAGAAATGTTTAATATTTGCTAAAACTGTAGAATTAGTGTTCAATTCCTTCGACCCTTTTTTTTAAGAGTGTTTGCGATTAAATATTGAAATGACTTAATTTGATTCTCTTTTTTATTTGTCATTAATTTTCCAAAAAAAGAGTGGAAAATGTGTTTTAGAGGTGATATTCGTCGCACCCGACGAACAGACAGACGATGAAGAGTCTGTTGGAGGCACTGATGAAGAAGTGATTACTGGGTTAGGCATTAGTGGCGGTAATTATCCCTTCTATGACTCGCAAGTGATTGACGCCAAAAGCATAGAATCCGATCATTACTATAATAGCGAAACAATTAAT
Organism: Galumnidae sp. Gr-Ori-00277; assembly: GCA_034700165.1. Classification (NCBI taxonomy): domain Eukaryota; kingdom Metazoa; phylum Arthropoda; class Arachnida; order Sarcoptiformes; family Galumnidae; species Galumnidae sp. Gr-Ori-00277. The sequence continues at coordinate 2,452 of JAQIXI010000962.1, read as the reverse complement.
GAGACCGAATCCCTGGACGAAAGCGCCAGTCAGGCCAATGAGCCGGTAGTTTCAGTGTCGACATCACCGACCAAACGATACCCCGGAGTCGCTAAACTATCATCTCTTTCGAAATTAGAAGCGATTTCTATTAATGACAACAAAATTAATGATAATTCAAATCAAACAAATTGTGTTAATAGTAGTCATAAAATTGAAACTCTTATTGAATGATATTTTCCTTTTTTAAAATACAAAATATATTCTTCGGTCAATATTTTATTTATTCAATTTATTCCAAATATTCCCCAAATTTTAAATATTCCCGAAATTTATCTGTAATTTATTTTTATTTTTTAAAAAAAATGATTTACGTTTTAAAAGAAATTTTAATGAATTTATCGGAAATTAAAAAAAGTATTTTAAATTTATTAATAAAAGCTGTGAATCAGAGACTATAGTCACGTAAAGTCACCCATAGAGTGGCCCTAAATGACAGTCAATAGTAAACAAAAATTGGAAATAAATAATTAAATAATTATTTATTAATTATAAAATATTTATTTATTAAAATTATCCAAAAACTTAGTCATACATAACATAAGTAAAGACAAAACAAACAAAACATAAACCTTTTAGACGACCTGATATTTGCTGAGTTTTGCAGTCCTGCTGTGAATAATTCAACAAATAATAAGTGGTTTTCAATTGATTGACATTTTGACCTCTATCTGAAACTTGTGAGACCTAATGCCAATCATAAGGGTTGGCACAAGAATTCAAATTTTATTCAGATTATTATCGCTTATATGATAATAATGTATTTGTATAAGAATGGAATACTTATTCCGGGGTTCGACAGTCTTTTCTCTTGTCATCGCATCGTTTACTGTATTGTCGGACAAATAAGTCGTCAGAATATCATTGCATTAAATACAATGCAATTCGAGACGAATAACACGAATAACTGCCTTAATTCGGGTGGAGTTCCCATTCATTCATAGATCACATAACAGTTAATTATATTCTTCATATCTTTTGTTCAATTAGTCTATCGTTTAGTTTGACTGACGTTCCGCCCAAACGTTAAATTGAAAATAAAGTGGCATTTCTTGAGTACATCTCTGTTATGATGTTTTGACTTCTGGTCTCAGATCTGCCATAAAAACTAAACGATTGATAAAAATCTCATTAAAACTGATTCAAAAGACAATTTACTTTTTATCGTTCAATTAATTAATTAATTTTTTATTTAATTGCTGTGAATATAATGTCCAAACAAAGTTCAGTAGTGCTGACCGTAGTTTCTCTCCTCCTTTTCCATGTAATCAATCGATTGTCTTTATGTGACGCCAGTCGTAAGTTTTTATTCCATCACATTTTCCTTACTTTTTATATTAATTTCTAGTTTTCAATATTCATGAATCAAATCCAAAGTTAATCACAACTTCCAAATCGATTCGTGAGTTTTCCATTGAATTTGGGTTTAATAAAAAAATTTCATTATTTAAATCTTATTGAATAGAGTCTATGAACTACGAGCAGATTCCGACCCCACTTATGGTGTTTAAACCGACTCAGCCAATGATCAATCATTTGTATCGACAAAATTTTTGATTTTTTAAAAACTAAATATATATTAAAAGTTTGAAAAGCCTTTCAAAAGAAAAGTACTCTTAAATGTGATTTTTGAAAGTTTATGTATTTTTAAAATAATTTAATAAATTATATAAAAATATATCGGTTTCAGTGAAATGAGTTGAAGTGAATGAAAGGCAAATCATAAAATATATATCGGTTTAAAAGAATCGAACGACGAATATCTGAATTTAGGTTCGGTTGCATTGAATCCTATACTTACTTAAATAGCACTCCATCTCTATCTCAGTGGACACTTGAGTGCATCTGCTCTTTGATTCCCTAACATAAAGAGATGTGTTATGTATGTCAGGCATCGATAGCATCAATGGTTTCCCAATTGGATTCCAAATGAGAGGAGAGAGAGAGAGAGAGAGAGAGAGAGAGAGAGAGAGAGAGAGAGAGAGAGAGAGAGAGAGCTGTAAGTTTTATCGGCGAGTGTGCTGGCGAAGAATGAATACTAGCAAAAACTAGTAAGACATAAGACACGCTCATTCGACAATCCCCAAGTGTGACATCCATTCTCATTATGATGCCGGCGCTGCTTCTCTTGCCTTTAGCACTGCTCTCCAATATATTGACTTCAATTCACTATTTTTCTCTTTCATACGAGACTATTGCGAAATGTGATGATCAAGAATATTTACAAATATGCCCTGCTTCAAGTTTTATTATACAATCATTTGAAATAATTTTATCTCTTTTTATAAATTAATGCTTTTATTATTATTCTTTGGAGTTATGGAAATTGACTCCAAACTATTGATTTTGGATATAAAACTTTGAAATCTCTCTCTCTCTCTCTCTCTCTCTCTCTCTCTCTCTCTCTCTCTCT
>JAQIXI010000961.1:0-16912 GCA_034700165.1 Galumnidae sp. Gr-Ori-00277 | reverse complement strand
TTCATTTTATATTTCCCATTAGAAACAGAAATTTTGAACCAAGTTTAGATAAATAAAGTGGTATTATATAAACAGGAAAAATATTCTATTTATCGAATATAAGTTCAGTGAACTATTATTGGCATCACTTGCCGTAAGTGAAAGTGTTTTTTTATTTATGATTAAAGCCATCAAAAATTTAAACCCTTTATTTGACTAAAAAAATGACTAATAGTTATAAAAAGGGGTAAAATAATTACTAAAATAGTTTTTTAATTTCAAATAATTTGGAATATAAAGGGTTTAAATTTCGATTAATTGTAATAAATAATGTAATTAAATGTATAATATTGTGTATTAAAAATGTTTTCATAGTATTATTTTGATTTAAGCTAAACTTAAATATCTAATAACCTAGATCAAAATTACAGTACAACTTAATTTCAAGTTTTGGCAATATTTTTACTATTTATTATAAATAAATTAACCTTGATATTTTTCTTATTTTTTTACTTTTAAAAATTATAAATCAAAGTTTTAATTAAAGTTTAATTAAAATTTAAAATTAGTGTTATATAAGTAAAACCGCTGAGAAAATGTTATGCAAGTTATTTGACTTTCAGGTAATTTTTACTTATCTTTTCTTTCAAACAATTTATTATAATTTGAATAAAAATTGAAAAAAATTATTATCTGTAAAATAGTTAACACTATATAATAGTCATAGTATTTGCTCGATTAAAAAATTTTTTAGGTTAAATTAGCGATTATTTTAGTAAAAGTTGTAAAAATGCTAAACAATTCTTCAAATGTTAGTAACAATAATTGTTTAGTTTTTATAGTTCTCTAAAATAGTTGAAAATAACTTTTATTACTTCTGGAAAATGGTTTTCAATACATAATTGGTGCACATCCCGAACCTAATTAAAACACTTTTAAAACCGTTTAAATAATTGCAAGGTTATTTAATATTAATTTATTATATTTTATGGTTAAAGTGTCCAGTTTTAAGAAAAATAACGGTCGCTATAATTGTTATTAAAAATAAGTTAAATATTTGCTTAAAAATTTTTCTCTAATTATTACTTAAATTTTGCGAAAATTAAATTTGAGAAATTGTTTCAATGTTTTGAATAAACTTTTTAATTATTAATACTTATTCAGTCAAAATTAATAATATTTGATAAGATATTTTAGAAAAGTGCATAGGTGATCACTTGTTTCTTATTTTTCTCCACATTTACTGAGTAATATGTAGTATATGTTTTTGTTTTCCACCCTACTCCATTATTAATTTATTTTAACCCTGCTTCTCATTATCTTTAATCTTTACAATAGTTATTTATGGACACTATTTATATTTTATTTAATTAAAAAAACTAAAGAAAAAAATTCAAAATAAGTATTTCTTGAATTATTTAAAACTTTAAAATAAATTAATAATAAATTTCTTTAAATTTATATTTTGACAAAAAGTTAGAATAAAATCTGTAAATCAACTGAAAAACCAAATAATAGTGGAATTGTTTTTCTTTAGTTTCGAAGTAAATTTATTTTTTGATTCATTAATAATGAAACTAATGATAGAATAAACTATTTTTAGAACACAAAAGAAATTTAGACAAAATAGACCTCATTTTGATTTAAATCTTCAATTCTATAAAAATAATGAATTTTCGGAAACAGACAACAATTAGAGACAAATGCTTTCACTGAAACCAATTAATAGTAAAATCAAATGCAGACCAAGAATTCAATTGAATTAATTAATCAAATGATAATAAAAGTTATTCAAACACTTTCTTTACAGTTAAATGAATAATAATTGACTTACTTTTATTTGTTTAGTCCTTTTAAAAGAAACAATAGTTTGGAGTAAAGAAGTGATTTCAGGGATGATTACCTGTTATTAACTTTCTTTAAACTCATCAATAGTTTATAGGAATTAGAAAATAAATATTTAGTTGTATCACATCATTACATATCATTTGCTTTATTAACACAAAACCGTTGAATCAATAGTTAAATGTTTCTAATATTCAGGGATTAATCAGCAAAAAAAACTTCAGGAAATATCGCTTTACTATTGGAATGAATGCAAAAATAAGCGATTTTTAACATAAATTTAAAAAAAGTGTAGGATTTGATTCTGTGATTAAATTATAAACCATTTAAAATCACGTATTCAGACAAATATCTCATTTATTCCAATAATACAATTTATTGTTTAAAAGCTATAAAAAAATTTTTCAATAAAATTGTTTTCATTTCATTAGATTTAATGTTTAATCAGTTGAAAATAGAAATAAAATGACAAAATCAGTAAAATTTCGAAACCATTTTAAAGTAAACGTCAAACAATTTTTAAATTAAATTAAAATCAAAAAATATGATTAAATGATTGCATAATAAAAGCGAAACTCAAGTGTAAAAGCAAAGCAAGACTTACTTCGAGAACACAATTCTTAATAGAGATCTTCAATTGAGTAAATATTTAATACTATTTATTAATTTTTATTCAAAATATTACCACTTTTTACTGGTTTCTGAAGATTTAATAAAATCACAAATTTGTGTAAAATCGAAGAGAAATTCAGAGCCAATAAAAGTAATAAATTTCTTAATAAAAAAAAGTCAATTAGTCTCAAGTGTTTAGACTAAGTTATGTCCAAATATTTAAGTAAATCAATAGAAACTGTTTTGCTTTTACTCTTGAAAAGAGTCAAAATAATTAAAATCTGGACTCAATTATCAAAGACTGTTCTAATTGGAGTAAACTAGGAAAAGGAAGTTTATCATAAGTTGATTTGAGGAGAAAAATCACATACTTTATTTCCAAACAATTTTTATCCCTTTTTCACACTTTTATATCACTTAAAGTAATATAATTCAACTATTTTTTGCTCATAAAATATCATAAAATTCATAAAATTTGAATCCAAACCAAAGTGTTCTAAAGTTAAAAGATATATATTTTATATAATATCAATATATATATATATTTATAATAAATAGAAAATCATTACTTTTAATGAGTTGTTTTCAAATTAAGTTTTCAACAATTTATCAAAATTTTTTTATTTCAAATAACAGTTATATTTGATTAAGTCTTTGAGTAATGTTTATATTAAGTATATATTAATTATAGTAATAAAAAAAATATAATAAAACTAAACTTCCAAATGTCAGGCATTTATTAAAAGGTTAACCAAAGATGCCATCAAATGATGCCAATGATGTCATTAAACAAAAATAATAAAAAATTATTGCAAGTATTGAGAAAATTGAGTAAAAAATAAAATATCAAAAAATAATAGAGAAATGAATTGACTCAAAATTCAAGCAAAAAAAGAGATGCCATAAGTTTATCATTGATTCTGGGCGGCAGTCAGTGGTAGACCTTATTATTTATTTATTTATTTATTATTATAATTATAAAATATTTAAAGACTTAACATTTGGAAGTTTGAGACTTAAATGTGATTAAACTTAAATTAAAAATCAGAAGCAATTAATTGAAATCAATTAGAGATTAAACACTTTCTAATGACCAGAACTGTTCGTCCAGTATTGAGAGGATGACCTGCGACGAAATAAAATGAGAAAAACAGCTGTTCAAAAGTTCAATTTAATTGTGAATTCGTTGCAGATTCAGTGCAATTCATTATTAGATGTGCTTAACATGTGATGCAAATGTGATGACACACCACTGGCTATGAGTTTCACATTTATTCGATGACACAATTCGTCTGATGACTTCTCAATTGAGTTCTGATATAAAGTCTTAATTTTGAATTGAATTGAAATGAATTGAATTGCTATCAATTTTCACAACAAAAGTAATCCTAAAATAAACTCTTAATTATTATTATTATTACTTTTATTATTATTATTATTATTTTCAGATCAATTATATTGATTTAAAAACTAAAACTATTTTATATCTAATTATCTCTAAAAATATTATCAATAAAAAATTGAAATTTTTATTCCTATTAAAACAAAATTTAACTTTAATTGAAATTTAATTAGTTTTTGAATTTATTAATAATATATCGTTCGTAAGCATTACCTTCTCTTAAAAGGCGACGCCTTATATATCAATCAATTTTCTATATTTTGAAGTTTTCTTATATCTAAGCATACAATTGAAGACTTGTTTGTGACCTCACAATTCAGATATAAGACGACTCATACACATAACAAAACTTGAATTGTATTTAATAAACGAATAAAATCTCACTTTTGCTCACATTATCGAAAAAAGAGCACAACTTTCATACCGAAGTCTCAACGCTTTGATTAGAGTCAGTAATAGTTGCAGTTTTTGGTATCTTTTTTTCTTTAAGTTCTTGTTTTTCTTTTTCATCGAGACTGGCACTGGTGGACAGATAGCCGTGTGGATGACCGCTCCCAGACTGGGGTGGAAAACTGGAAGAACCGGCGTCCAGAGACTGAGATTTTAATTGGGCAGCCCTTCGCAGGAGTGCCGGTGGGGGAGGATTTCGCTCAACACCACTTCTAAATGCATTGACGACACGAATCTATTTTTGAAAAAAATAATCAATTATTTCATTTAATATACGATTAATAATAAATAACTCAAACGACAAACGCTTTATTTGTCAATAAATGCGTTTATTTGCAAAATGCAGTTATTCTCTAAAAAACACTAAAAAGGGTTAAATCAAACACAAAAAAAATTAAAGAAATCAAGTAATGACTTGAATAAGGTTTACAAATCATTACTAACAGTCAGTTATAGTTAGTCAGAGTTGGTCAGTGGTGGTCGAGACAAGTCAAAAGAGTTGACTTTTGTTATTAATTAAATACAAACAAAATTGAAGCCCAAAATACAAACATTTGGTGATTAAAATAATAACCATTTATTAACTAATTTTAAATTAAAAAAAGTCTCAATTAATATATAATAATTAATAAAATATTCTTAAATATTGAAAGTGACCAACTCTGTTCAACTAGGAATATCACTATTTTGTGGATCAATACCAAAGAGGTTGAGTCAGACTCTTCAGTTAAATCAATATTATCTTAAAGACAACAATAAGACTTATTTAATAACTCAAAATGTTATGGCATTGAATCCCATAAAAATGTTTATTTAATCAAAAATGTTTTGAGGGCTCACTTTATTGTAATTATTTTTTCTGAAAAGTCATGCACTTTAACCTCTCGATTACTCCGAATTTGGTTTATTGTTAATAGTATTGTCACTCAAATTGTTATCATTTTTTATTCTTCAAGAATTGTCTCAATAATAATAATAATAATTAAAATAATAATAACATTCATATATTTTGTACATTAAATCAATTTTTATTCACTATTTTGATGACATTCTTGAGTGCAATTATCTTATTAATTAAAACTCAATTAAAGTTTTTATAAATAGTGGCAAATCTAAAGTGAAATTCGAGAAAATCTGAAAATCATTTTATTTCTTTTGTGTGATTTTCTAATTTAAGAGATTTTCATCTATTTTTACGATTCTGTGAATAAATGATAACTTTTCATATAAATGCTTTTTAAGGGCTTAACTCTTCAAAAATGAATTTAAATGTATTAAAACTGAGAGAATGTAATCATATGGGAAACAGTAATCAAGAGTTAAATCACGACATTTTCTCCTCATATAATAGAGAGGTCTGAAATAAATCCGTTTTTTGAGTTATCAAATAAAACTTATTTAATATAATTCTATTAAATATATTAAAATTGAAAACCTATTAAACAAATATTAAAACTTAATGTTTGTCAAAGAAATGGTCGTTTAATAATGAATAGTCATTTGGTATAACACTAATAGTGATATTTCAAAGTTTGGAAAAACTGGTCTTTTGGTAATAAATGAAAATTTCAAACAATTGTTTACTTTTTGAACGAAAAAAAGTTAATAAAAAGTTAATAAAATTATTAATCAAATATTAGGCTAATATTAACCAAATGTTTATTAATTTATACTAATTTTAGATAATTGTTTGAAATCTTACGCTTTGGTCTAAAGCACTTTTGCTATTGAAAACCGGAAATAAGAGCCGCGACTGCTGTTCATCTGACATCATCTGAGAGGAAGAACACAGAGAAAGACATAGCATACAGACAGAGATATAAAGATTGAGATTTTCAAACAACAGATGAGATTTTGAAAAGAGTTTAATCTAAAGAAAGAGAGAACGCAATCAACTCAATGAACAATCCGTTGAAGAGTTGGCCGGAGAAGAAGTGTTAGTCGAAGAGATGTTCGGACTTATTATAAATGAATATTTGAAGACTTTTAACACTAAAACAATTAGTGAGAGGTTTATATGAATATGAGGTCAGGTTTATATGAATCAATTAAATAACAAATAAAGAGAATAATTGACCGAAAAGTATCTAAGATTTGACTCATTATATCATAGAATTTATTGTTTTTCTCCAAATTCTTATATACAATTGATTTGAATTTCAATAAATACATTTAAACATATTTATTATAAGTTGACTAAAATTATAATAAGTAGGAAAAGTGCACAACAGCTGCCTTAAGAAGTTATCAGTGATTAAAAGTTATTATCCGATGTTAAAATCGCCCAAAAATGTCACCAAAATGTCATTTTTATCATTTGAGAAATGTATTGCTTAGAGTTTATCAATTAATCGTATATTTATTAAGAGATTTGGAGCCAAAAGAGATATTCCGAATAAAAATATAATGTGTTTTAACTAAAATGTTATCACCGTTTCATTCATTCATTAATTTTGCAATTAGCAAGGTAAAACCTTTTTTTTAGCATTTTTCCAGACACACTCTTGAAAACAAGTGATGAGGACTAACATAAGTAATGCACTCAAAACTAAATAATAAATAAATTTCCATTAAAATGCATACAAAGGTTTTGACTATAAAACAAATTGATCTTGGTATTTACCCAATGTAATCGACAAAACCAGTGTTAATAACAATAATTTGTTTGGTATTTTCAATGAGCAAATATTCTTATTTTTCTTAATCTTCAATACGAGTGCATAATATAAAGTTATATATATATTTATATATATATATCCTATATTACATTATTTATATGAATTTAACTTAAAATGTATTATTCATTTGAAACAATTTTCTTTATCTCTTAATAACAATAATGAGAGAAATATTTAATAAAATGTTCTTCGATTTTCATTTTTGTGTTATTCTTGTAAAGAATTTGTGATTCAAATATATAACAATAGTTACTCCAAAAACACTCCAAATTATAATAGAAATACAAAACATTATTCAACGGATTAAAAATATAGGCAAAAGTCATAACTTTCCAAAACATGTCAACTCATTATTACTATAATTAGTTATCAAATCTAAAATTAAAACTTAAATAAATTAAATTAAATCATTATTTTAGCTAAAAATCACTAAAAAGTATAAATATTAGAATATATTTTCAATAAATAGTGGACCAAAAAAATGAAGTATAAAAAGAGAAAAATCATTGAGTCGTGAATAGAGTCAATAGAAAAGCCTGGATTATAGATTGAAAGTCTGTTAATTTGTCAAATACATTAAATTGCATAGATATTGATTTTTTTGACTAGAACATTGTTAGATTCCCAATCCATGAGAGCCATGAATGTTCTCATGAATTATATGATTAGTTTCAATGTTTGAGTGTTTTAATGCAACTTTTTTTTCATATATAAGGAAATACATTGAAAATTCGTTATATAGATTAACCATTAAATGAAACCATGAATAAAACACATGTCATCAGTAATTAAGATAACAAACAAATGGTCTCAACCTTTCATTTACTTAACCCATAAAAAAATAATTATAATAACAATGAGTTGACGTCTATATAATGAAATGAAATGATTTTACAGATTTTGTTTGCTATGAGATTATAAGGTATAGGAATACAGGAATTATTGGTTCCTTCAATACTTCGGTTAAAATCAAATTAAAGACTCATTAAATGAGAGGTAAAGTGATTCTGAGATTTTAATCGTTTTTTGTTGTGAATAATCATTTCTAGATTAAGTGAATTCCAGGTTTTATCAAACAAGGTTTGCAACAAATCTTTAATCACTATATTTAGAAACCATAAAATCGATTTCAATTCAATTAAATCGAAATCAATTAATTTAAACTAAGACAGGTAATAGTTTGACAAATAGTTTGGTACAACATATAGTAAAAAAAACTACCTTGGTTGATAAACTAGTTAAATAAAAATTCACTCTATGTCAAAACATGACTAGTTAGACTAGGATATCTTTTTGCTAAACAATTTAATAAAGCGGTGATAAACCCCTGACTCCTAAACACAAGAAAAGTTACGATAACTGCAATTCATATTAATAAAAGTGAATATTTTTATTTGGAGTCTAATAATAAAATTCTAGAAAAAGCATTAATAAAGTTTTGTCAGAACTCTTCTAATAAATGAGTTTTCAATTTATTAAGAATTTTAATAAATTTGTGGCAAAACCTCTTTCATAAGAAGAGGTTCAGTAACTGTCATTTGCTAATATCGTTGATAAGTTGAGGCAGTTTTTAATGGGCCCTTTACTCATAAATGTGGTATAACTGAGGAGTAGGTCAGTGAACAATATTATATACACACTCTTTCATAAATATAGTGAAAAAACCAATAAATAATAACCTGAGTATTGATAGCAACCGAATCGATTAAATATAGTAATAATATAGAGCTTAAGTCAGGGAAGACGGTATTTAATCATAACAAGTTTTATACCTAAATATAGAGGGTATAAATCATCTAATAATGAAAACCCTGTAAAATGCATACCAATTATATGAATTGTTTGCACACATTTCAGTCTTAATAATAACAGAGAAGTTATAATCAAAACAATAAAAAAGAGATGAGAAGTACAACGAGAATATAAGCAAATAATTCGTATTAAAATTGATTGCTTTTCAAAATAGAGATATATTTGAAAGAAAATGGAAAAAGAAATTCTTGGGTTTTCTCTTTCCATAAATATTTTTATTAGTTATAATCTCCAGAATATTTAGTATTCGCTCAGATATTCTTTAGTAACTCAATCACTGTTCGCATTGATTATATTCAGAGTTTAATTTCTAATTATTTCATAATTTTGATTAAAATGAGAACCTTTTTTATTCCCCTTTGAAATATTGAGCCTCAATTCAAAATCTTAAGAGAAGGACATTATATAAATCAAAAGAAATGTCGAATTTCATCGTTAGTTTATAAAAGGAGTAATTGTTGAACAATGCAAACATCAATAGATATAAATAATATACTAATTGTTATTCAATATTTTAATTTAGATTTTAATCTGAATGTTAGGGACAACCAATAATTCAATAAAAATATTTTTCATATAACTATTACTTTCATAACAAATCACTAGATTTACAGTTATGTATGTCTTCGGAAAATTAAGTGGTATTTCATTAGACAATATAAGGGCTCCTTTGACTAAAATAACCGATTATTAGACTTTTTTAGTAACCTATTGGCGAAAATTAGAAATTTTTTATCTATAAATTTATATATAATTTTGTATACATCTTATATATATTATATATATTTATATATTTATATTTATATGCTCCGTATATCTCACTCTTATTTCACTCTCTATCTCACTCTCTATATCTTTCTTTCCTTTGAATTTGAATCACAAGTTATGGCAAAATTAGACGAAATAATATATAAAACATTGAAGTAAATAAAGACATCTTTCAAAAAACAACCCGAATAAATAATAATAATAATAATAGTAATAATAATAATAATAAGATGAAAAAAATAAGTGTAAATAAACAACAAATTATTTGTTGTCAATGTTTTGATAACTAAATATTTGAATAGTTTTAACAACAAATACAACTAATTTGAAGGCAATTATATTCAAATTTCATGACTAATCGATAACCAGAAAACATGAGAAATATATTACATAAGATTTGTTTTCTCTAAATTCAGGCATTTATTTCGTGATTATTATTATTATTATTATTTGCATCTTTCGAAGCGAAGAGTAAAAAATTGGATTTTAATATCATTTGAAATAATAATAGATATCTATTGCGCTTTAATTGCAAATCGTTGTCCAATAGTTATGTATTTTTGTTTTGAAAATAATTATGACTTATGTTTGACTTCTGTTTACAAGTTTTGTTCACAAAAATGTGAACAATAAATACAATACAATATTGTATTACCAAATGTATAATTATTAGAATCTAATCGCGAAAGGCTTTCGACATTAAAGACAATGGTTCCGGTCGTACGCGTGTGTGATATGCACTCAATCAGAAGGAGACTGGCATTCATTCAGCACTACTACACTTTAAATGTCTTTTGATTAAAACCAGAGAACACTTTATAATCAGTAAATCGAAAGCAGTATTGAGTTTAAAGTCGAAGTCTTTTAGTTTGCATTCATTTGAGTTGAGAAGTAGTAGAAAGGAATGACTGCCGACCGACACAATACAGTCGTGACCTAAACACTGGTCTGACTGTTGAATCAAATACTAGTTTCATGTATTCTGTTGGGCTCAGCTAAGAGATGATAGCCCTGTACTAAAGGATTATTCAGAGCTGCCGTTTGTCGCGCCGCTGACGATGGCGTCAAATGTCTCTGATTTGGACCTAAATTCAGACCAACAGTGAGTTGAGACAATTCCTACTGACTATTACACTAATAGATGAAAGACTACCTGATGTCTGGTTGTACTGAAGATTAGCAGCGATCGGATGCAAACTAGTGAAGGGTGCGCTTCGCGACCGTTCCATTTGGGGTTCTTTGACCAGCAGTGGCGCCATTTCGTTAAGACCAGGACCTGACCCACTCGTAGCGGTGGTGTTGAGCGACTGCTGATGGCGGAAAGCAGGAGGCGGGTGTTTTGAGGCAGTGTTAATGTGGGCGTGAAGGTTACCATAACCTGGACCTACCGCCGGGTTTTTAAAGCCGGCACTTTCGTACGGATAGTCATTAAGGGAGGGAGCGTTCACTTCTTCGTCTATAAAACTTATATCTGAGAGCGGTCGGGGGCCCGGATGTGACCGGGAGGTACGCAAACTGTGTAAGCTATGAACGCTACGTCTCTCTTCCATATCTTCCAGAGTGCTCTTAAAAGCCCTAACAACTCGTAACTGTAAATTAAGACCAGAAAAAGAAAACTATAGGCTAACCAGTGACGCAAACAAACAGCACAATTTTCATTATGTTCTTGTATACTTAAAACTAATTTGAAAATATTCAAGTTTGTTTTTGAAAATCTATTTGCAAATATAGCCCTTTATTTCAAATTTCAAAAATTTATACATTTTTTTCTAAAAGTATTTTAAAACTCAAATACAACTAAGAATTGAATTAAAAGATGTCATTAAAACCCTAACACTCCTAAAATGTTGGAATACAACCAAATTTTAAGAGCAAAAGTGCATATTTTGCACATTTTTCAGGAAAATTGCCGGAAATCAGTAAAAGAAAAACTATTACATTATTTAAGACTTTTTTAAAATACATTTACTGAAAATGAGTCTCTAAAGTAAGTAAATGTCGCCTTAAGTAAGTATTTGTCTACAAAATATTCAGTCCTCGACTACACCACTGATCAGAGTTTTCTTTTCATTTGTAAATATTGAAATCAATATATTTATTAGACCAAGTGCCAATTTAATCAATTAAATATTTAGTTTAAGAAATAAGAGTAAATAAGAGCACAATTTTCTATATAATATTCAATAATCTTTAATAAAATTTTAAATATAGAACTAAAGTTTAGAAATTAATTTGATTTTTATTAAACTCTTTCAATAACTAACATTTGAAAGAAGTATAAACATTATAAAAGCATATAATTAAGTAACAGTTTATTCAATTTATTAATTCATTGATTGGATGCAAAATTTCATTCTCAAAAACGAACTTAATTATTTTCCAGCCTTAACTTTAAAATGTGGTAGATATAATGAAAGCAAATGCATGTTTGACCATTTCTCAGACCATTGCCCCTCACCTTTTCATCTTAAACACTGAGATTCAAGTCTGGCTTTTTTTCACTAAAGAGTTTTGGCAATTGTCTCATATTTTCATTATTTTAATCTATATTTGATTTAAACACAGATTTGGAACATTTGGTTGTTGTCTGACATCGAGAGTACGCGACAAAAGCGGTCAAATCAAAGACTAGTCAATGAAATCTTTTTCAAACTCCAAATACAAAGGAAAGGGAGGAAACCATTTATTTCGAGCCGCGAAGAAAAGCAATAATAAAGCCATAACTCAAATAAATAAAAAGCAAAACATTGAATGCAAACACAATATACGACCAGAAAACAAATCAACATTTTTTACCCCTAAAAACATATAATAAGGGATACAAAAAAAGCGTCGAACAAATCAATACTAATACATAAAGTGTCAAAAAGTGTTTATGAGAGGACAGGCATTAAATGTATGTGTAAGTCATAAGCTATGATTAAAGCTCGAGGGCTCAAACATAGACTTTTGAGTCCAATTTGGGCCCAAATTTCTTTAAATTAATTTATAATTCTATTAAATATTAAGTCTTAAGACATTCGACATACAGTGCGGGCCATCGAATAAATAGTATATATTTTGAGACCGAGAGTGAGAGTGAGAGCGACAGTCAGTGATAGTCAGTGACAGTTAGAGTGAGAGTGAGATACAAACGCTTCTACTCTTAAATTAAATAAATTTAAATGAATTAAAAGCATCCAAAAAAAACTAACGATCATTAAATCATTGATTTAGTCTATGATAATATCAAAATACGATAATATAATCAATGAAATCAATGAAAATTAGTACAAAACACCCAAAAGCTAACATATATTTTGGAGGACAAAACCTTTCACTACATTACTTTACTTATAGTGGATATGTTATCATTGATAGAGCCCTCGCCTTTTCTTATTCCTTTACTTTTCTTAAGACTGTATTCAAATGTTTTAATTAATAATTAATTCTCGATTATTAAGATATCGATACTCTTTTAGGACCACTTTATAATTGACTTTAGATTCAGTGTTTCATTTGATTTCTAAACAAATATAATTCAAATTTCTTAAAAACAACGCATTAGCGACAGAAGTCAACTCAATTCATAATTTTAAAAATTAAACATTGATCTTGGTCTTTTGGTAATTTGATAGTTCCTAAATAAAATTCTAAGTCATTTAAATTTTTTAAATTTAAAAAAAATTAATACATTTTCTCTTCAATTATTCAAATCAAATGATTCGTTAAAATACTTAACCATAACTTTGAGAAAACAAATCTATTTTTAGTCATATTTTTATTTTTAAGAAAAATTCATATTTGATAACAATTTTAAAATTTATTTAATTCAGTCTATAATTGATTTTTTCTTAATTATCGTTAGTTTAAGATATTGTTAGCAATGAGTGTGTCTTCAATTCTATAATATTTTAGTTTTTATTTATTTATAAAAACTATGATTTTCTATCTTTTGCTAATTGTGTGAGAAATCAATAATTCAAAGCAAAAAAAAAATAAATAAATATAAAACTTAAACTAAAGGCATAAAAAGCGAAAAATATAATGCTTTGAGGGGTGAGAGCGACCACTTTTTAAAATGAAATGGCGATAGTAATGGTTAGTCCATTTTAAATATGATTTTGCTTTCATTTTAATTAAATATTGCCTGACGTTAGTAAAGGGTTTCCTAATATCCCATTTGATAGTAATGTAGTGATTATAGGTTTGCTTCCAAACCTTGTTAGTGTCTGGAATTCGGGATTTAATTGTGAAGTTTTGTGCCAATCAGTCGAGTCTATAATTTGAATCGATTTATACTGAAATCATTACTTCATTTAAGAGCAAATAGAGATAGAGATAGAAAAGGGAATGGAGAGTGAAGTTTTGCATTGGATATACGGAAACTCATAAATGTGAACAAACACACAAATCATCAAAATTATAATCATTTGAAAAGAGGTTTTACACAATGTTTTTTCGCCCAATAAAACTAAAAATTTAAAAATCAATTCTTCATCGGTTATACAATTTATAAGAGAAAACAATTGGAAAAAACCATAATTTTGTCATTAAATTTGGTTTAATATTATTTTATACTATTTTTGTAAAGAATTCAATATATGTTTATATGGTTTTTGTAGTATTTCGGGTAATAATAGCACTGAATTGTCTCAACTAATCTAAAATCACTCAATTGTTTCAACTAAAGAAAGAGATTATAATATATTATTTGTTAAAAAGTATTGTTTTGGGCGGTCAGACAAACAAACAGACAAAACTATTATATATTGTATAGATAACAACAATTAATATTTCAATTTTATAATAAATTCGTTGCAATTAAAGACTTTGATTCACAAATTAGTTATTTCGCCCAAAAAATTCATTGTCTTTGTTTCGATTTTATGTCAATAATTTGATAATCAAATGTCAAAAACAGAGCACAAGAGATGAGAAATCGAGAGATTTTAATAAATATCTGTAAATATCTTTACAGCTATTCTCTGATGAATAATAAGTCGCGCTTTTATTCATTAGGCCTTTAATAATGAATACGACATTAGAGTCAATGTCTAATCCATTTATGTACTAAAACTTCAAATTCGCTATTAATCAGAGAAACGCTGTATTTAATGTTAGATCAGACTATTTATGTGTGAGAGAAGTGGTGGCTGTCGCACTGGTAGGAGATGTTGGCGACCCTAAGCTCTGTCGTTTCAAAGTCAACTGTTGTGCCTGTTGTTGTGAAATAGTGGTGTTATGTAACTGTATCAGACATACCTGTGTTTGCAGTCGAGTCAGGCCTCTAATCCACAGTATTTGACCGGTGCGTTTCACATCTTGCGACAGCGAACCACTGCTGCCGTCCTCTACTAGAGAACTGGTCGCATCCATTATCTCTTCGGGCGGTCCTGAACCCCATGTGAACTGTTTTGGTATACGTTTTGTTGGTATCGTTGTTATGAGTTGTCCCCATAGGAGTACACCCGCTCCAAATAAGACACACCACATCCACTGTTCAACAGTCAGCGCTGCCGTATTGAAGGGTCGGCCGCCGAACTGCACTATTACTATCTGTAAAAAGTCATTTCAATCAATGAATTGGTCTGTCATTAGTGTAAGCGATGAATACCTGAGCAATTGCGGTGACGATTAGAATTCCATAAAATATGGGATTACTGAATAAACCCTCGAATATATTTCTCTCGCCATGAATTTTGCGAGAATTAACTTCATTGAAAAGAGTCATCATTACGAATGTATTGAATATTATTGTGAAGTGTTGTGTCGGGTATGCGTTGAGTCCCGCGTGTAGTCCCGAATCGATATCAAAAAATTTGTCGCCTTTTGTCAAACAATTAAATATTAGATTTCATTAAATTTACTGAAATTTTCATTTTAATATAAATCAACTAAATTATCGATAGTTTATTCAGTAAAATATCAAAACATTATTAAAGTCTTAATAAAATAAATTAATTCGATTTAAAAGTATTATAACTAATAATAAGATAAAAAGCAATTCTAGTTTTATGTCAAATAAGTGAAAACCTGAAAACATACTTTCTTTTCAAACACATGTATTGCAGGAAAACATCTAAAAGCTATTTAAAAGCAAAGGAATACCACTGTATTTGAATCGATTGATATTTGTTTGAGAATTCAATTTGTTTTGCAGTGGTTTTCAAACCGTCAAATGAAAAGATTTAAAAATTGAGAGAAACTGAGAGAATGCGTTCATAAATGAACTCAAATATAAAGCAATTGATTTGTCTAAAGATTGTTCGCATTTTTGTTGATTTGAGTGTTTTGTGGAAAAGTTGTAAAAATAGTTAAATACCTCCAAACAAAAGAAAAAATATAACAACCAATTGATAAATTGCATGTCCAATGATATTCTTCATCATTGTTCTGGATATGAGAGGTTTTGTACGACCATAGGGTTTGCGTAACAATAGGGAAGTGGTCGGCATTTC
Source organism: Galumnidae sp. Gr-Ori-00277 (assembly GCA_034700165.1). NCBI lineage: Eukaryota > Metazoa > Arthropoda > Arachnida > Sarcoptiformes > Galumnidae > Galumnidae sp. Gr-Ori-00277. Next base: position 926 of record JAQIXI010000961.1, on the reverse strand, counting down.
TGTAGCCAATGCTAATGAGGCCAATGTATCCATTATTAAATTGACCCATAACATCTGTACGGCCTTCAATGGACTGTCCTATAGTTTTATTGGATAAAAAGGTCAGAAAATTGTTTAAATAATATTGAAATAATCGGTGAATAAATTGGAGCACAAAATGGCTATAAATAGCTCTCCAATTGAGTTAATGCAATGTAAAGAGAAATGCCAGACCTCTATAGCACAGGCGCCGACGAAAGCGACAATAACTGCCACAACATTAACTGTGAGCTGAAATTGCAAGAACTTTGCGATCGAGTCGTAGACGTTTCGGCCCCACATCACAGCCTTTACAATACTGGAGAAGTTGTCATCAGTTAATATAATATCTGAGGCCTCTTTGGCTACATCTGTGCCGGCGATACCCATTGCAAAACCCACATCTGCTTTCTTGAGCGCTGGGCCGTCATTAGTGCCATCACCGGTTACGGCCACTACTTCTCTGTTAGGGTTCAGTTTGCTTTCAATTATGTGTTTGACTAAAACATATTTATCACTGGGCGATGAACGGGCCAACACTCTAAGTCGGGGCCAAACCTTATCGAACAGTTCTTGTTTGACTTCACCCGAGGAACTTCTTATTCGTTTATTAAATTCTTTTCCTTCTAAAACAATAAAGTCTTCTCCGGGTTTAATAATTCCACATTTCGTTGCTATAGAGCGGGCGGTGTTGACATTATCCCCGGTCACCATTCGTACGGTTATCCCCGCTCTTTGACATTTACGTATTGCTTCGGGAACCTAATAGTATAACAAACAGTTAATTACATTTCTCTATATTTTTACTGTTTTTATAATAATAAGTGAATACAAAGAAATCATTTGAAAACATTAAAGCAATGATTAATATTAGTAATAAGTACTAGCAATATGTACTAGCAATATGT
>JAQIXI010000960.1:0-16925 GCA_034700165.1 Galumnidae sp. Gr-Ori-00277 | reverse complement strand
CAATTAGTTTTTTGTTTGTTTTGATGAGTACAACATATCATTCACTGTATATAAGCATTGATTTTGCACCGTTTAGCTATAAAACTTAATAGAAATTTTTATGGGTATATAATTGTGAAAATCGAGGAAATCTTTGTATTCTCCTAATACTTATTAAATATAAGATTGTGTTGCTTTGGTCATATTCAATAATAATTAATAACTACTTAAGTATAGCTACAAAAAAAACTATTTGGATATCATTGGTCTCCACTTTATATAAGAAATAAAAATTTCAGTTTTATTACTGACCGGAAATTTTCCGGTAATATTGTAGTCTTGAGTTACACCCAAATGTTGTTTAAGATAAGAGAGGGACACATCTGAACCAATCATTTGAGAAGAATTAGTAGAACCACTTAAACCAAAAGCGATGTAATCGTTGGCATCGATTTGTGCGATCACTTCAAAAGTAATTTGTGGTCCAAACACTTCCCAATTCAGTTGAAATTTTTGATGCAATTGTTCACAATTTGGAAGTCTTGACGACTGTTTCTGTGAACAACATTTCAATAATTTAATTATTTTAACAAATGAACTAAACTTACAATGACTTGACTCAAAGCCGGCGGAACATTGAGTTCGTCCGGAATTCTTACGAAACCGAAACTCTCTTTTCTGGTGTCGTCCCAAACGGCCACAAATTGAATGTCAAAAACTGTAAGATTTCCCGGAAGTTCCAAAACAACGGTTTCTTCTTTATATTCGCCGATCGGTTCGAGACTATAAAAAACCAAATGAATGAATAAATGGAACGACAAGTGAGAGCACATACTATCCCCTCTCATTTGGAATCTTTCTTCCGGCAGAATTGGGTTGTGGTCCTAATCCAACCCAAAAATAAGCGTTTTGTGAGAGACCATCAAAATAGAAATCAGGGATTTTTATTGTCTTTGAGTCCATTATAACGACAGGACCTGAACGGACACCATTAGAATCCTGAGAAAACTCAGATATTTGTTGCGGTGACGGCGGATCAAAATCATCCGGAATATAAATGTCCGCAAAATTTCGATTATCTCTTATATCCCAAACGGATAACCATTTAATAGATTTCATTTTCTTATCGTCGGCTAATCTAATAGTGATATCCTTCGAGTCGTATCGCTTTAGTTTATTAGTCTTTCCGTTTTCATCGGGAATTATAAATCCTATATTACTGGGTCTGACTGTAGCGCCCGCCCAGAAGTACGCGTCTGTAAAGAAAAGTCATTTAATAAAATATGTTTCAAATAATAATGAAAAGAGTGACGCAAACCCTGTCCGAGTCCGTCATAGTTGAAGGCTTTTATGAGGAAAGTTTGTTCATCGATGGCAAAGACTTCTCCACCGGTTTGGTGGGCATATGTGTTGAAAGTTCCCAAATATGATCCCTCGTAGTCTTTACATTTGACGACAACTAAATTTCAAAACAAAATTAATTGAATTCTATTTGAAATCGTTTACCGAAAGGAATACAAATCAGGAATAAATTGATTGGAAATAACATATCAATTGATAAAAGATTGAAAACTTTGATGACTAGAATGTGACGGTTTTGCTGTCATTTTGCATAAAACCGATGATAACAACGAGAATATTAGTCAATGTGTGGACTATAAATTTGGGTAAATATTTTGGACAAATCTTTATTGCGATCCTCACAATTTGGAACTGGTTTTCAAGTTTAGTGACCTAGATTCTAACTCTTAATCTTCATTCATAATATAAAGAGGTCGCTACAATTCTATCTCGATATCACATCTAATTTTATTAAGATATTAATAATCTTGTCTAGTTGCAATAGTTAATCTGCTAGATTAAACTTTAATTTGACAATTGATATGACAGTGAAAAACAAATAAAAGTTTTGAATAATTTTTATATAAAATATAAAAACCATATATTCGTTCAAAAAGAGATTATGTGGCGATCAAAGGACAGGCTCTTCGCTTCACTTCAATTGTGCCGACTCTTCATCGATGTGTCAATGAATGGTATAAAAGAAGTTATATTTTTGTTAATTACTTTATTAATGCTTTTTTTCCAAATAATAATTTCCGTTCATTAAAACAATTTTTAATTTCATTATTCATTTAATAAATAAAATTACAAAACATTTTTTACGTCTAATTTATTTAATATTTAGGTTTAATTTCTTGTTTAAAATCATTTTCTAATTTAAACTTTTAATAACAATTAAAGACAAACTAATAATTAGCTAATAATTAACTAAACTTTATTTAACATTCAGTCGATTCTGTGCTCTTCTATTAAAATATTGAAATATTGCTGCAAATAGTCTTCTAATTGAGAATATTTTGTTTACTTTTATTATAAAGTTTTGATGTATTCAGTGATAACTTTTACGATTAATTTGGAGACCTATTAGTGAGTCGAGAGAAGGCACACAAAACACATGAATATTTACGCTCACAATAAAAAAGTTGGGAAAAGGCTTCACATTTAGAGGAAAGGCTAAAAAAATATCGTTTTTGAACATTAATTCTGATGTTTTGAGCAAAAAATATATTAAATCTTAGCATCGATTCGACCGAAAAGTACTTTTATGTCAAATAGTTTAACGTTTTTCACATAAAATGCGACAAAAAAATTGATAAATAATAAGAAAAATGGTTTGGATTTTAAATAAAACGCTTTACAGAAAAATATAATCGATTTCTAAAAATTTACGAAATGATATCAATTTGTCTTTTGTCTGATGAGAAAATGATATATAATTAGCAGCACTTCATTCAAATGCCGGTTCGAGTCATCCATTGTCTCAATATATGAAAATGAGCCTAAAATACAAGAGTTTTGGACCATAAGTCAATTGATTGATAACTTCTAATATTAAATTAAATAAACGAAAATTAATTAAAAATAAATGAAAATAATTTCAAAACTTTATTCGATAATAACTTTCAAATAATTGATTCAAAAAAAATATTTAACGAAATTAATGTTTACCTCAAAAAGTGAACACATTATGAAAAAGTGATGAAATGTTTGGTTCGTTAGTTAAAACGATTCGATAACTAAATTAATCTATGCTATAGTTTGTCTTGAAAAAGGAACAGGTTATTAGTGGCGGCCACTGCTATGATGTTGTCCGATGGATGCCATGCCGTGTGAAGGATCTTACGATTGAAGTCAAGACTATCGACACTAATCTCGTCCTTTTTCTTCTTTCCAGTTGTAAAGACCTATCGGTTAACAAGAGTTCAAAACCAATTTTAGAGAGATTAGTGACTCACTCTTCTCGGTTTAAGAATCGTTTTGGGTTTTGCGATGTCTTTGGATGCCTCCAACATTACATCGCGTTTGGTCTGGCGGTCAAATATCTTGAAAAAGTTATTATAAGAACCGGTCATAATATATCTATTTAAGCAAAACAAAAATCATATTTAAATCAATTGATAAATCAATAAAACGCTTACGAATCGGTGCCATTGAAACAACACTCAAATTTGTCGAAAATGTAATCGTTTTCGTATAAACTGCAGAGCTTTGAGCGCAGGTATTCGTGTACTAAATATGACTCAATGGGTCGCGAATCCATATTGAGATCCCAAACCTTAACGGATAAGTAGTCGCGAGATATCATATATCGGCCGTTATTACTAAATTTAATTCCGGAAATACTGGATATTATTTCAGAGAAAAAACTTCGATTCGTCGGATCCTCCGGTTCTTCAAAGACTATAACATTAATAAATTTTATTAACAATTGTTTTAAGAAATGGTGACATAAAACTGACTTTTTGCGTGTTGGTCACAAAGAGCGGCGGCCCTCATATCGCACAGTCTTATAATTCCTTTACTACTACTATAGACAAATAGATTACACTGCGAGGGATGGAATTCCGCCGCAGTTATCACTTCTGTTAATTCTTCCATATTTACGGGTTTAATGTCGACGATATCTAAAGATTCAAACGAAACAAATTTATTCGGTTTTGAAGATAAAAAACTTAAAGACTCACTAAAGCTCTCGTCTGTTATTTCGAGGTTCCAAAGATTGATCCGGAGATCATCGGCTGATAAGTACGTTTCCTGATCACTATTGATGGATATAGAGTTTATATGATAAGTGTGTGCGTTGGCAAAGATTCTTCTGGGACTAGCTTCGACCATTAGGTCCATTGGCTTTAATATCGGCACTCGAAGTGATGTCACAGAATTCGGGTCTCTAAGAATTTGTCCGGAGTCGTCCTTCAGATTATAACCGTCTATACGTCTGTCCCTTTCAGACACTTTCCATAATTTTATTGTCTTATCATTAGTGGACAGAAGGAAATTTGCGGCGTTTTTTCGCCTCAACCAACGAATTTTGTTAATCTTCTCTTCAATTTCTAGACTTTTTAAGTAATCAAACTCTGGTTCATGACTTTGGAAAGTACTGTAAACGTTGTATTCACTTCTTCGCGGCACTGACTGCACAAACAATAAGATTAATGTCAGTAAAAATAGAAAACTAATCCTTTGATAAAATAACTGACAGATTGATCTCGCTGGAAAATCACGACTCGACCCCCTTTGTCTCCGGTGGCCAACAGTTCGCCGTCACTATTGAATTCAACGCATGATATTATGTCGGCTAAGAATTGAAAAAACAAATCAATTAAACATTAAATAGAGATAAACAAAGGCATACCATCAGTGACTTCGTCTTCGAGAGTTCCCTTGACTTGAGAGAAACACCATTGGATTTCACCGTTTCCTAAATGGAGACAAAAAGTAAATATTAGACTCAATAATCAATTAAACAAACAAATGGTTTAAAGCAAATGAAAGATAATTTGAAACTAACTATTAGTTGTTCTAATCATTTCTCACAAATATTTATTACAAATTAATTGATATTATTTTCATTTTCTTATTATTATTTCAATTATTAATTAATCAAAAGGAGAGTCAATGAAAGAGTTGTTATTAAATGATAAACAAATGATTAATAAATAATTTTGTTTACAAACAATTACACCAAAAGAGACAAAACAAACGTTAATATAATATTAAAAATCAATAAATTATTTGACTATAAATTAAAATTTTGTTTTTCTTAAACCCAATGACTTTAAAGTAAATAATAATTCAATAAATGATTTCAAAGTGAAATCAATGATAACTATATTTTAAACGATTGGAAAATAATCGAAGAAATATTCATTAATTAATAAAAAAAATTAATTTGAGAGCAAAACAAACGAAAAGTGGTTTTTAGCGTTCAGTCCAAAAGTGAGTTCAGAAGAGAGTGGTTTCGATTACATACAAATTCACAGAAAGAGTGAGAAGAGAGTGGTTTTTCAGTTAAACAGTCAAAGCCTGAGCTCAACGGATAGGAACGGCATATATGCCTGGCTTTGAGACAGCGCTCACGAGTCAAACGAACGGAGCGACGGATCACACGTTTTGTTTACGAGAGAGACGTCGACCGAAGGCATCACTGAATCGCTCTCTCACTCAACGCATTCACACCAATAGACTGACTCTCAAAAGGTTTTGGTTTGGATTCCCAGCAAAGCATTACTTTTATTTCAATTTATAGCAACCGATAGCATACCTGCCATTTGAAACACCACTCAATTTGTCCACAATTTTATTCACTTTTATTACAACCGAAACACTTTTAACTGATCCACACTTTCAGTCAATACATTAATTGTTAATAATTTGGCGCCAATTCATAACTAATTCACTTGACTTTCAAATCACTGATTAATTCGTAATTTAATTAAGTTTTTTTTTGTTTAAACTATGAGTTTATTTATTAATAATTATGAGATATTTATGAGATATATATTAATGATCTAAAAAAATGAATCACTTTTTTAATTGTATAAAATAACACAAAATAAATAGTATTTTGTAAACAAAACAATATTATAATCACTTAAAAATGATAAAAGTTTTGATTTACTAATAATTTACTAATAATTAAGAGAAGATTTCAATCATAATTAAATCAAATAATTGTGAGACAAATGAAATCATATGATCGCCGGTATTGTCGTCCACTGAATATTGTGTTGATTTCACTGAGAAATTCAATTCACTTTTGACTACAAATATTTTTCACTATTTGTCTCCACTCATACATTATGGCTGTGCGCTTATCAGTGGTGACACACACGGGACCAGTAGCTCATTACTCAACCCCATTATGCTTATGATATGCCAAAACCATTGAACACTTTCAAAGTTTTCAGTTCATTCTCTACTGAAAACTATACTCTTTTTTATCACTTTATTTAATTGATTGAATGCTTTTCGATTAAATCAGTCGATAATCACTTGTTTTTCACTTTTTCTCAATATTTCTGATATCACTATATATAAGGTTTGAGTTATCGCTGCACTTATTTTCAAATTATGTGTTCATCGGATGATCACTACTTATCACAAAACCACTAATTTATCAAAAAATCAAAATAAATATCAGATTTTGATATAATCACTATTTATAAATAGTATGAAAATGCAACTAGTCAAAATTCCATTCTCATGTTATAATATCAAGTATCACAACAAGCAGATATAGCACAGACAGTACAGAACAGCACAAACTTATCGATGCTCTTACAGAGAATTGATCCACAATTCTATATAACTCATCCATTTTTAAAATGCAATATTCTTTTCGCCAAAAGTATTTGACCTCATATTGGCCTTACGTTTAGCTAATAATTAAAGATAACAATAAAATGACTAAAATAAAACTTTTTGGTTCAATGGTTAGCCCACTTGACTCTCCCTTCTTATCAATTTGTAAGCGTTTGGCAACAGTTTTGTTAAGAATCCGCAACAAAATATAATTCACTGGAAATAAGTTTAATTCAAATCAAAAAGTTTTTGATTTATTGAATTTTCAAATAAGTGTTCGTCAAAAGTGTGTCAAACAATATATTGGTATTGATTTTTGAGCTATTTTTGGGCCATCACTCAGTCTTAGGCACATGAAGACAAATCAAAGTGAGGCAAACAATACATCAATTTATGATACATTTATTTCCAGAAGAGATGGCCATCACTTAAACTTTTCAGCTAAAGATTTATTTTAAATTTAGTTAAAATGATTCCGATTAGATTTATCATAGTTTTTACTCCATTGGGTTAACACTTAATCCTTAAGCCATTGTTTTATTTGAATTCAATAAAAATTTAAATATTTTTCTTTAATTCTAAACTTAGCCTTCAATTAAACTTTAAAAGAAAACATTAAATTAAAGCTCAGGTGAAATAACTCTACAATTATGATATACCCGTACAGAATGTGTCATCACTCGCACTACTTATGATTTAATATCTTTAGATTATTTTAATATCGAAATAATTTTGTAGAGTAATTGTCAGTAAATTACTTTAATTCATTATTAATAGTATAGTCATATACCAGTAAAGGTCAACCCATAGCAGTAACAAATATCGCTGACAATAACAGTTTGGTGACCTTATATTAGGGTCACTTTTGCTATGGTTTTTATAGATTTTGTTTTGAAAATTGATTTATCTTATTGTGTTTTGACCGCTTTGGGGGTTAACCTTATTGTCAACACTCTGTATATTAAATATATTTTTATTCCTATATTTGATGTCATCAACGGATAGGGTTTACGACAATAGAAAGGAATGACATTTGGTTTTATTTAAATATATGTTAAATAAAACTAATAGAATCTGTTGTAATAATTGAGCAAGCATAGTATACAGTGCAGTGCAGTACAAGTCTTTAACTTAATCTCCTCATTTCAAAACTTAATCTAGCTCATTATTTCAATTAGATCCTTTTGAAATTATTAAGTTATTTGTGGACTAATGAAGTTTGCAGAAAATATAAGCATTACCACAAGCATTTATCACCTAGACAACTTGACAACTCGACATAAACTTGATAAAAACCAAAAGCAATAATTGATGAGAATCTTTGCTCTCAATTATAAATATCTTATTATAAATTTATTGCTTTTCTAATAACAAAATTTGATTCAATTATTTGAGTGAAAATATATTTAATTTATCTAAAATTCGAGTAAAAGTTATATAAATAATAAATTGAATAATAAATTCAATTATAAATTGAAACCCTTTTCAATGATTTTCAATTTGAAAATGATTTCAATTTTGTTAAATAATTCTATTTTATTGAAAATTTTTTCGAAGAAAATCCAATAAATATAAGATTAAGACATTATTTCGTAATAAAGAAAATAACTAAACATACGATAGGATACAATTTCTATTTATAAGTATTTCCAGAATATTCTGTGCGTAAAAACAAAATCTCTGTAGAAAAGGTTCGGAATAAAATTTATGGATTTCATTATCGGATAACTACTCTTAGGTATCAATTTTTAATTAAATAAATTTTAGGTGATATTTATTTTTGCCTAAATTTGTACTTGCCCAATCGTATAAACTTGTTTACACTAAATTAAATTTCCAATAATTGCAAGTTTGCAACTCACTTAATGATCACTTAAATGAATGGCCTCGAGTCAAACGAGTCAATAATCACTTATAAATTGATATTCAATTGTGAGTCAGAAGATATAATCACTCTTTTCTGAGGAATAACTCATGAAATAAAGATGAATGCACTCTATATTTAATTCCTGAATAAATCAAATTTAATCATGGTGAAAATAGGAAATTTTCAACAAAAGAGTCTAATTTTCTTCATTTATAGAGTGGTTTGAAATTATTTTTTATAATAAAAATAAAAACTAAAACCAATACTAATATTTGCAAATATTTATGATTAAAACAAATAATTTTGTATAATAAGTGTCATTCCATAACTTAATTGAATATAAAATGAGTGAAATATACGGAGAATATAATGTTTAATGAATAATAGGTGTAAATTGTATTAAGACAGTCATTCACTCGTAAGCGATATCCAGAAAATCGATATTTGCCTCGAAGTGAAGACACAGTTTGTCAGACATTAAAAGATTTTATATTGAAATCAATTCTCTTTTCATTCAATGTTTTCAATAAAAATCTCATTTATTTTGTGTTTTACGATATAATAGTTTAGTTATACTTAAGTGAATAAAATATTATATTAATTAAAGTCAAGTCTTTTGTGTTTATATTTGAAATAAAAATTTAAACTCAATTTTAAATAAAAACTTAAAAACAAATAAACATAAATTCCTTATTCGTTGAGTTATTATATAATAAATTATAATTCAAAAGAAATCGACTCTTAATTAAAAATAAGTTTATTATTAAAATATTCATCAATTATTCATTGGTTAAGTGAGTGAAGACATATCAAGAAATGTTTATCGAAAAATGAGTGTTACCTTTGTTTCCGGTCTGGAGGTTATAAAGAATTAGATTCAGTCTATTAAAACTATTAATGCCATACATGAGAGCTGTTCAACAAATTCAACGAAAGAATATTGTTGTCTATCGGAATAATAGAGAGTGAAATTCCAAGATTACTTTATGCTCTCCTTTAGTGAAAGCAATGAATTGTGGAGAGACTGTTGCACAGCACATTATTTAATATTATGTCATAAAATATTATTATCGCTGGCAATGAGTGACAATTTATTACAATCCTCTCAAAGAACACAAACTTATAATCGACAAAACGGGCGAATATCGACGTCTACTCCGAGTCTATCAATGAAACTAAACTCTCGTTCCTATAGTTTACTGTAAACCAAAACAAACATTTGACACAACTATTTGTAAATAAGTCTTCTTTTCAAATGGATTTTCAATGAGTTTTTCGATAATAAAAGCGATGAAATAAATTAAACAAACGATTGTCGACTCGACTCAAAATATTATTGAATTTTTAAAATGTAAACCAATTTCTTAAGAATTAGTTTCAGAAGAGTTCATCTCAAATCTTAGGGAAATATTAGCGCCACTCAACCAACAATTGCCAGAGGAATAAGAATTGAAAAGAAATAGCGAAAGATATAGCAAAAGAATAGCACAGGAATGGGAGGAGAAAAATGTTGCAAATATATTGAGAAATTTGTCAAGGATAGTTACAATAAAAAGTCACTATTCACTTATTTCATTGTGACTAATTAAAAATATTGACTTGCTCATATCATTTGGCATACATTTAAGGCAAAATCAAATGAAAATAAAGAAAATAATAGTTATTAAAATCAATTTAATTATAAAATATTTTACATTTTTATACAGAATTAGACAATAAATTAAAGAAAATTAAATGGAATTCCTATGAAATAAATATTTGGTTCGTTTGAGTCTTTAAAATATCTCTAAAAATTCAAAAATAATTTATTGAATCTCATTATTAGGTATTTGTAATCGTGTTTTATATAATTTGGTTTATAGATAACGAAACCATAGATTTTATAAGAATTAGTGATTAATTGAAATCTAAAAAATATTAATTTTGAATAATATTTAGTCTTTGAGTTAAAAGTTAATAAAATTGTGATTTAAGATAAAAAGTGGAAAATTTAATGTTTGACTGAAAAATAAATTAAATTAATTAAGAAATGTTTCGATACTTTTATGATCGTCTGACAACTGATATGAGGCCTTTCAGTGAACCGCCGGCCGAACAATAGGCCAATACTGATGTGAATATTGTAATGCCATAAACGCAGGGAATTGACACCAGATATAACTGTTCCTTATTTAAAAATGTCTGTTCAAAGGATTCAATGATTAATTTAATGATAATAAGTGTGAGAAGTGTTGGAAGGCTTACGAATGCGGATGCGATCAAATGGGAGACAAAGACATAACCGATTAGAATATAATTTCGATTATCGCAGGCTTTGAAGAATATTATTCCCCAAAATGTGTGCAACAAAATGAATGCCAGAGTTGTAAAAGAAGAGGCGATAAAGAAGTAATGCGATTCTCCGTAAAGACCAACAGTTCCCGGACCGACACTATCGGCCAATATGTTGGTCAGAGAAAAGGCGCCGGACATCAAACCGAAACCCAAACCGGAAACTAATCATTTGATTTAATATAATTTCAACAAAATTATAGGACAGACCTAAAGCTAATTGTGTTCTATTGTTAAGCAATTGAGGGCCGGTTGTGGTGGTAGTGCCCACTTCTGACACTTTGTGAAGTCCGGGTTCCGCTTTTCTGAAATAAATCATTTTTTAATCATTTCTTTTAAAATTGGATTTTAATGTGTTTTAAATGAATGAATAAATACCTCAAAACGCGATAAAAAACATATCGGAAAACCTCCTGAAATACTATAGAAAAGGTGACCCCAAATATCAGGTAATCTTTGAGAGGCACTACTGCTGACCATAATATCGATGAAAGTAATAACGATAACAACCAAAAGAACGCTCTGTTAAGACAATCATATGTCAGACATAATTTAGTGATATCTAAGGACTAACGCAGAGATCAATATAATGATTCTGATTGGATCTGAAGACACCAAAAGACAAAACATAGCAAACGGTGGACCGAATGATATAAGAGTTAAGCCGAAGAACTCCGTTGTTGTCATTGTTAAAGGTTTTCACTTTTAATTAGATCAACACTTTCACAGATTGGGATCAGTTGCAGTCAGTGTCTGACTCGATGTCCTTTAAATTCACCGCAAATTTAAAATAATAAATAAAAATTCGTTTTTAATTTTAAAATATTTTCATATATTTTGATAGCAATTTATATCATTTATTATGTCTTTTCGTTCGACAATTGGTTGCAATAAAGGCGTAATTCATTTACTGAAAACACTTAATTCAAGTAAAAGTAGTGCTGAGTTACGCCCAATACTGACAACTGATGACATCTTTATATTAACAGATAAAATGCCGTTTCGTTTGTATTTTGTAAACACTTTTTAATGCAATTAAAAAACATAACTTTAAATGATTTTTATTTTATTAAATTATTCACAAATTTGTTTAAAATAGTGTTTGTTTTTTGAGAGATATATTATGTTTGACTAAAATGTTAGACTAATTATAATTTTTGAAAAATTGAACTCTTAATGGTTTTCTTCTGATCCAACATTTTTCTGAATCAAAGAAGAAGTGATGAGTTTTGACACTTCAAATATCGATCGATTGGAAGGAAGTACTAAAGAAGTCGGAGGTCTTATAATTAAGAAGAAGACCCCAAACAATGACGACGAGTTTGTTTTCAAAAAACCCGGCGTTTCGATACTCGGTTTGGATAAATTGGCGGAACAGAAAAAAAGACAACTTAAGGATAATAGCGATGAATATAAGTATAATAATCGTAACAATGATAGAAGTGATAGAAGTGATAGAAGTGATGCACGAGAAGAGAGAGACAAAGATAGGGATAGAGACAGAGAAAGGGATAGAGACTGGGATAGGAGTGATCGCAGGGATGACTACCGAAGTTCGTCTCGAGAGGAATACAGGAATGACAGGAATCGACACTTTCGTAAACATAGAGTCGAAACGCCGTCCCATACGGGAGGGGTTAACGACGAATACTTTCAAAGAAAGAGGAAAAGGGATGAAAGGGATGACAGATACAAACTCTCGACAGTCAAACAAACTAATGGAGGTTTGACCAGAAAATGGATGCCCTCTCCAAGAATTCCTACCCCTTCCCGTTCCGGTTGGGAAGAAGACGACGACTTCGATAGAAGATCTCGAAGAGGTGACCGACCCTTTACTCCAGACTTAAAATCTACCGGAGATTTTAGAAGTTCGTGGGATACGACTCCTGCAAGATTTGAAACTCCGGGAACACCGAAACCCACTCCAACTCATTGGGGAATTCAACGAAAGAATACTGAAAACCCATTCGATTGGGAGGACGACGAAGAGGAGCTGAAGAGAGTGGACAGGGAGTGGTACGACGAAGAATACGATCAGAACCCTTTCGGAAATATGACCGAAGAATTCGTTGAGCGCCGCGAAGAGGCCCTCAAAAAGAATAAAACGATTCAAAGAATTTCTGCCCAACAAAGACAAATCAATAAAGACAATGAAAAGTGGGAAACAAATCGACTTCTTTTGTCGGGAGTTGTTATGAAAGTCAATGACAACGAAGACGACGAAGAGGAGGCAAATGAAGGAAGAGTTCATCTAATGGTCCACAATATAGTGCCGCCATTTCTCGACGGACGTATAGTCTTCACAAAACAACCCGAACCTGTGATACCTGTAAAAGATTCCACTTCTGATTTCGCTATTCTGTCCCGAAAGGGATCAGCTTTAGTTCGATATCATCGGGAAATTAAAGAACGAAAAAAGGCTCAAAAGAAAGAGTGGGAACTTTCGGGCACTCGTTTGGGTGATATAATGGGCGTCGAAAAACCAAAAGATGATACCGACGATAAGGAAGAGAAAACTGATGACTATAAAGCAGAGCATCGCTTCAAAGATCATATCGATAGTAATGAGAAACAGTCCGATCGAATGAAAATTCGAAAACAAAGACAATTCTTACCGGCGTTTGCCGTCAGAAATGAGTTAATGACTGTTATTCGGGACAACAATATTGTTATCGTTGTCGGAGAAACCGGTTCTGGAAAGACAACACAATTAACCCAATATTTACACGAAGAGGGATATACTAAGTATGGAATGATTGGTTGTACTCAACCCAGACGTGTCGCCGCTATGTCTGTCGCTAAGAGAGTTGCAGATGAAATGGGCGTTAAATTAGGAGAAGAAGTGGGTTATGCCATACGTTTCGAGGACTGCACTTCTAATAAAACAGTTATTAAGTATATGACTGACGGAATACTCTTAAGAGAGTCCCTTTCAGAACCTGATCTCGACAACTATTCGGCGGTTATCATGGATGAGGCGCACGAACGAAGTCTCGATACAGACGTTCTCTTCGGAATCTTACGTAATGTTGTTTCGCGAAGAACTGACCTCAAACTGATTGTTACTTCGGCAACAATGGATTCCTCAAAGTTTGCGATGTTCTTCGGAAATGTTCCCGTTTTCATAATTCCAGGACGCACTTATCCGGTTCAGTTGTATTTCTCGAAGAACCCGTGCGAAGACTACGTCGACGCCGCTGTCAAGCAATCGATTCAAATCCATTTGGGAGGACTTCCCGGAGATATTCTAGTATTTATGCCGGGACAGGAAGACATTGAAGTTACCTGTGAAGTCATTAAAGATCGTCTCAAGACGTTAACCGAAACGTCAAATACAGAAATTCCTGAATTAGCAATACTTCCGATTTATTCTCAACTGCCGTCTGATCTCCAGACCAAGATCTTTCTTAAGGCAGAGAATGGATATCGAAAGTGTATCGTCGCTACAAATATCGCCGAAACGTCGCTTACAGTCGACGGCATTATGTTTGTCGTCGATTCCGGGTATTGTAAACTGAAAGTATATAATCCTCGCATAGGTATGGATGCACTTCAAGTGTATCCCATATCTCAGGCGAACGCTAATCAACGAAGTGGTCGCGCGGGAAGAACTGGTCCCGGATGTTGTTATCGGTTATATACAGAAACTCAATATAAACACGAAATGTTAGCGAATACCGTTCCCGAAATCCAGAGAACTAATTTAGCGAATGTCGTTCTTCTATTGAAATCACACGGAGTTCAAGACTTACTGCAATTCCATTTTATGGATCCGCCGCCTGAAGACAATATGTTGAACTCTATGTATCAGTTGTGGATTTTAGGTGCACTCGACAACGTCGGAACACTAACAGCTTTGGGAAGGAATATGGTTGAGTTCCCGTTAGACCCCGCGATGTCTAAAATGCTTTTGGTTTCTACAGAAATGAAGTGCTCTTCAGAAGTCCTGATAATTGTGTCAATGCTTTCAGTTCCCGCCATTTTCTTTCGACCCAAAGGAAGGGAAGAGGAAAGTGATTTGGCCCGAGAAAAGTTTCAGGTGCCGGAGTCAGACCACTTGACTCTTCTTAATGTTTATCTTCAGTGGAAATTACATAAATATTCGACTCATTGGTGTCAACAACACTTCATTCACGCAAAAGCGCTCCGAAAGGTTCGAGAAGTGAGACAACAACTCAAAGAGATTATGGATTCACATAAACTGTCTATTATTTCGTGCGGAACGGAATGGGATTGCGTTCGAAAATGCATTTGTTCGGCATATTTCCACCAAGCAGCAAGAATTAAAGGTATTGGAGAGTATGTCAACTGCCGGACAGGAATGCCCTGTCATTTGCATCCGACCTCATCTCTCTATGGAATGGGATTTACTCCCGATTATGTCGTTTATCACGAATTAGTTATGACAACAAAGGAATACATGCAATGCGTCACTTCAGTCGAGGGTCAGTGGATGGCAGAGTTGGGGCCAATGTTTTATTCTATTAAAGAGTCGTCGAAATCTCGTTTCGAAAGAAAACAAAAACAAAGGGATCACCAAAAAGAGATGGAATATGAAATGTCTTTAGCACAACAACAGATCATACGAAGAAAAGAAGAATCAGAAACAAAGAGTACTCCTTCGAGAGCCACTCCTATTGTGAGCCCTGGTCTCAAACGACCCAATACTCCGGCGACTCCTCGAAGGACGCCCTCAAGATTTGGACTCTAAATATAATTTGATTTGAAAGCAATTATTTATTTATTGTTAATTTCATATCACTTTAAATATTTTTATTTCCATTATTTTTACAATATTTTCATTTAAAGATTAAATTAAAACCTTATAAATGATTGTCTTTTGATGTACTCATGACTTAGTCATCATTTGTTCCAAACTTCGCGAAGAATGTGTTTATCCACCGCTCAGTTAACGATTAGTCATTTTTATTTAAAATTTACAGAATAATTGTTAAATAGATTTATGCAAAAAATAATTGTTTAAAAATTTTTAAAATTTTCCGAAACATAAAATCAAAGAATTGATCGCAAATTCTGACTCAGAATTAAAAACTTGGATTCAATACAGAAATTGTGATTAAATTCAAATCTATTTTGAAAACTAATTTAAGAAAAATAAAAATCGATTAAATGCCGAAAAGACCTAAAGTCGAGGGACAGCTAATAGAGAATGTCTATCGAATAGACCACTATTTCAGTGGCGGAGCCTTTGGGGCTCTTTTTTCCGGAACTCATATAAAGACAAATGAAGTTTTGGCCATTAAATTAGAATCAAAGTATTGCGAAGCGCCTCAACTGCCACTCGAGTATAGGTTTTACTCACTTTTGGGTAAACAGAGTGGTATTCCTGAGGTGTATCACTTCGGTCAGTGCGGTATCTATTATGCAATGGTTATGGAAATGTTGGGCCCGAGTTTACAGAATATGTTAAACTTATGCAATAAAAAGTTTAGTGCGGAGACGACGGCCCGAATCGCTCTACAAATCCTTTCGATAATAGAATTCATTCACAACAAACACATTATCTTCAGAGACATCAAACCCGAGAACTTTCTTTTGGGACTAAAGGAAACTCCAAAAGAAAATTCTATACATATCATTGATTTCGGTTTAGCCAAAGAATATATCGACAGAACTACTGGTAATCACATACCGATGAAAACGGGAAAGTCATTGATAGGAACCCCCAGATATATGTCTTCGTGGAGTCATTCCGGTATCGAACAGAGCAGAAGAGATGACTTGGAATCTATTGGTTTTATGTTAATCTATTTTGTCAAGGGTAACCTCCCTTGGATTGGACTAAAGGCAAAGGCAAAGGAAAGGTTTATGAAAATCGCAAAATTAAAATCAAAGATCAGTACTGAAAAGCTGTGCGAAGACATTCCCAAAGCATTTCTATATTATTTGAAAACTGTTCGACGACTCAAATTCGAGTCAAACCCCGACTATAAACAACTCTCAGATTATTTCAGACCTTTGATCGATAATAACTCGAACTTTGATTGGGAACACTTGAGGACAGACTCTGACATCAGTGCACAGCTTTCGACTCAAACCATTGGACAGCAAACTATTCATTAAAGAAATTCAGTTTTCA
>JAQIXI010000959.1:0-16936 GCA_034700165.1 Galumnidae sp. Gr-Ori-00277 | reverse complement strand
AAAAATTAATTTAAACCAATAATTAAAACCAATATTTTTAATATATTTAGTGTTAATTAAATCAATAAATACTAATACAAATGTTTAATTAATTAATATGAGTCGTATTAAATAAATACTTTTATCTCTATTTCTAACTTGAATTATGTCTATCTTGAATTCAAAATCCTGGTCCCAACCGATTCAAGATAAGCGAGTTAACAGTATTCGGATAATTTTAACACTCAATAATTTTAACCAAACTTTAAAAAACATTATATTTTGCCTCAACTTTTAAAAATGTTTTTAAAAAATATCAATTATTTTATTTAAATGAAACCCTTTTAAGAATTTTATTAACAAAAATTATATTTAAATAATAATTTTATAAAAATATTTGTTAAAAATTAATTTAGAGCATATCCAGAAATGACGAGGAACAGATCTTAGGTCAATTTATTAAAATACTCCATCCTAGAGTTAAAAACCTAGACAGGCCTAGTGCTTGTCCATAGACGTTAATGTAAAGGTCTCAAAATCCTAGGGAAGTATTTTGCTGATTTTTTTCTAAGGGTATATTCCTTTCTCAATCCCTGGACATATCCAATACGAAATAATTGAAATAATTATTTTTAACTTTAAAATTTAATAAAATTAATTTTCATTTAGTTATTAATAAATTTCATAGAATTAATTATTTTAATAATCATTCAATAATTTTAATGAATCCCCAAATCATTGGTTTAAATTTGGTATGAGAAAAAAGGTGCATTTTTGGGTGCATTTATTGAAAGTACTGACCAATAGATATCATTAACGCATAGAAAAGTGTAACCCTTATCCACAAAATTAACTTATGAAAAACTCTAATTTTAACATTATTTGTGGGTATACTTTTTAATTACTAACTTGTCCAAGCGCACATTTCAAATATTCCTATCCTAAGTTTAAATGATTGCAGATTCACTCTATTTATTTTATAACACTTTATATAAATTTTACAAAAACTTCATTATAAAGACCCTGGATACTATGACTTTACTTGAGTATTTACTTTAATGAGAAAGGGCAATTTTGGTTTATTGAAATTACACGAATATTTTAAGTTGAAGTTAATTGTTAATAATTCAGTTTTTATATAAAAAGATGGTTTGAATTATTAAATGACAAAAACAGCTTTGAAATGAACAGAATATTTATTATAAGAATTCTTAAATATGTATAGAAATACTTTTTGAGCAAAACTTAATAGTTTTCAATTATAAATTTAGATTGTGTTTAACGCTTTTGTTAAGCTATATTTAGGCGATTAAATCTTTGTTTATTCATTTTACAGTAAAATCAACATTTAATAGGATCATCGCAATAACTACTAATTGTTTGATTCCTAAAAGTTTTAGGCTAAAACTATTAGGAATATCGCAACAATTATTAGGATTTTTGAATTTTCATTTAGGAATTGATATGAAATGCTTTTATTTTAAGAATTTATTTGAAATACAAAAACTAAATAATTATAAATTAATAATTTGTTTTGTTTTCTTATAATTAGTGTAGATTTTAAACACATTTTTATATTTTATACCAAACATAACCACTACTTAAATACTTTATCATCAATTCTCTCATCAAATTATCATTAGTTCTCTCACTTCATTACTGATCACTTGTTTTACTCTTTCTGTCTTTTTTCAATAATATTTAGGTCTATTACTTCCATTTCTTAATTATTATAAACCAAAAATAAGATATTTTAACATTAAATTGAGTACTGCTTTGGTTTAAGTCAAATCCTAAATGAAAATTCAAAAATCCTAATAATTTATGCGAAATTCCTAATAGTTTTGGCGATCAAACAATTAGTCCTAATAGTTATTGCTATTATCCTATTAAATGTTGATTTTACTGTATCATCAAATTAATTGAATTATAATATTTAGGTCAGAAAATTGTAAAAATGTAATTAACAATATTTTAGAATT
Organism: Galumnidae sp. Gr-Ori-00277; assembly: GCA_034700165.1. Taxonomy (NCBI): domain Eukaryota; kingdom Metazoa; phylum Arthropoda; class Arachnida; order Sarcoptiformes; family Galumnidae; species Galumnidae sp. Gr-Ori-00277. Next base: position 14,975 of record JAQIXI010000959.1, on the reverse strand, counting down.
TTTATCGGTTTTGACAATCTTGCAACTAAACGTTCAAACTTTAAAGTGCTTCAGAATGTGTACCGATCACGTAATAAAGACCCCTTTCCCGAAGTTTAATAAAAACTATTGTCAACTATTGTGGATATAAAAAAAACTTAATATATTTGTAATTATAGTTTAACTTTCTCTGGGATTTCAATTTGTGTTTTGTTTGAAAATGCAATAAATAATAAACTCTAAAACCTCTAATTATTGTTTATTGGGTTCATCCCTATGTCCAGCTCTGGTAAGTGCAAAGACTCAGTTCTGAATATATCCGAAACTAATACATAGAAGACAGTAGTTGACACAAATTTATTTGAATTTCAAACATTTAAATAATATCTCAGAATATTCTCAGTTTTGCGATCAAATAATTAATTAATTAATCTCAACTTTTGATTAATTGTGTTTATTACAAATTATGAGTTAAAAAATATAGTGGAAAGAAAGTTTGGGATCTCTGAGGGCAAAACCTCCAATTTAAAAATTTACTCAGTTTTCTCGATAAATAAATGTTCAGGACTACTCCACTAACAAATGTTAGCTAGATTAGGTAAAAAAGAATATGTTCATAAAATAATTTTGATCTAACTTTATAAACAAAAAAGTTATGCTAATTGATATACTGGAGTTACAAGATGCTATTATTTCACATCCTTTAATGCTATCAGAAAAATTCTTTTTGCCTGACTCTTTATTTCAATTCATGGATCATCTGTCACAAAGACAGCAAAATTCAAGAATGTTTGTCGAACCTTTGCCACCTCCTTTGTGAAACATTTTGATTGTTATCATAACTGATGAAAAAATATCAAGGTTAATTTATTTCTGATATATAAATATTTATTTATCCCAAAAATGAAACATCCCTTTAAGTTTTATGTAATGTACTGAGTTTTTTATCCAGGTTATTTAAGATTTAAATTTAGTTTTAGCCAATACTATGAAAACATCTTTAATATATCAAATAATTGAAATATTAATTGATATAACAATTCATCGAATATAAACACTTTATATTTCAAAAATATAAAATAAAAAACTATTTTTATTATCTAATATTTCTTCCTAACTATTAGTCACTATTTCGGTCAAATAAAAAATCATTTGATGTGCTTTAGTTATAAGCGACTATTTTTCGACCGCTGTCTATAAGTTATATTTAAAAGTCAATGAATGAGTCTTTTTATTTATTAGTAAAAGTTGTAAATCGTGTGAATAATTTTAATAACTTTTATATCAAAATTTTAAGGGTTTGACGTATAAAATGATCTTGAATAAAATGAGTAAAAATCATTAATTTTTTAATTTAATTTAAGTGAAATCCAATCAAATGTTTTTCTTATAATTTGAGGAAAATTTTGTTTTAATATTCTTTTAAAATAAAATATTAGTCGAAAGAAATAAATTATAAATAGAAATAAAAAATGCGTTGAATTTAAATATCGTTGACTTTTTTCGAGTCCTTAAAGGAAATACTGTTTGACTTTAGTCTCAAATCGAAGTCAAACTCAAAGACAATGCAATGAATAATATTTTATTCAACGAAAAATCGATTCATTGAATAAAAAAAATTGAAATTTGAATTCGGAGTAAAAAACACTCAAAGAAATAGCTCTCAAATATCTCTAAAATATAATTTGAAGTTAATCTCAAATATTTGACTTTTCATTGTTTGTTAGGAAAGCATAGCCTATGCCTTAACCTAACAGTAGAGTAGAGTAGGGTTTTGTTCATTTAAAGTTGGCTCAAATGTGAGAATAGGCTGTTTGGGAACAAAAGCCGAGTTTTTGCGATGGAATTGCGTCACAAAAAGACACATCCATTTGGTTATTATTGAATCAATGGTTGGGCGCATGTCTTCTTCATCAGACAAACTGTTATGAAATCCATTTTCCCTTTGAATTCTAGCAAAAATGATTATTACATTGAGTTTATCCAATAATTTATCCAAAGTGACCAAGATTGTACATTACCAATGAATTGAACTAAAAAATTCTAATGTTATTATTCGTTAAATTTAGTCAAACTCTTCAATGAATTGTTTTTTTATAACAACTGATAACTGAGTGTAAGTTTATGTCATTTTATTCTTACATTTGTTAGTCTTTTGTTCTCAATGTTATTGTCGTTTTTCAACTCTCCCTTTCTTGCAATCATTGGCCACAAAAATGACACTAAAATAACAATTGAATGACATTTTCGTACTTAATATGGATATAAAATTTGAATTTCAATATATTTCTGATATAATCTCTTCTATTATTTCCTTATTATTTATTTTCCATTCAATCAGAATATTCTTATTTCTATACATTATTTGTTAGTTATCTCTAATTCTATGTTATTGTTATGTAATATAAATATAGTTTATATAAGTTTTAATTTGCAATAATTTTTTAACTAAAAGTTTAATAGTTTTAGTTTTAAAGTTTGATAACACCAATCAATAGGTCCTTATTTTTTTCATTTCATTGAACTAATAATCAATTTCTTATAATCGAAGGCTTTAATTGATTCATGAATTTAATCACTTAATCAGATTTATCTTCAATTTTTAAAATTCAAAACACTTTTTCCTTATTATTCATAAAATGCATAAAATTTTCATTTTTTCCTTTAATTTTCTCTTAATATTAAGACATTAAAAGCTATTAAAGTATTTATTTTAAAAAAATATTTTGAAAATAAAAGTTCAAAGATTTCTTGAATGTCAGTAATTATCTTAAAGAGAGGCCATTGTTTTACATAATTCGTGAATACATTACTCTTTTTTTTAATGTTTTTTTGTCTCTTATATAAAGGAAATAAAACTTTTAGTTTTAAGTAATATTCAAATCTTCAAATAAATGAATATTTTTTAAGTTTTCAAAATCAGTTCTTTTGTTAATAAGAAAAACTAAAATAAAATAATGACAGAAAGAAGTCAATTTAAAATTAATTAGCTTGTTAAATTTAAAAACTTGCGTTTGTTTAAAAATCCAGTTCTCCATTAAGTGGTGATAGAGTGCATTGTAATTAAGATGCTTTTATAAAATAATCAAATAAAATGATATTATGGGCGTATCTTTTCTTAGAAAACTTCCTCTCTTATAAAGTTTAGAATTTGAAAAGAAGTAAAACTATTACTAATGTAAGAAAAATTGAGTTTTCGGACAAAAAAAGTTGAGATCGAAGGAAATGTTTAACTTTTTTTATGATAAATGTTTTGAAAAATTTTAGAAAAAAAGGATAAAAAAATATAAATCATATAAAAACTCAGGGCTTTTAGTGACGTCGGAATAACTAATGCTAGTGTTAGTCATATCAAAAGTAAATTATATATTTGAAGAAATTGAGTACAAAATCGAAAAATAAAAACATCGTTAGTCGACAACAAATAGCACTCATATAAAAGGTGTTCAAATTTAGAGCCCATTCCCTAAAATATAGTAGTGTTGTCCCCATTTTTTTCATATTAACATTTAATCGCTATTTTAAACAATGATTTTTTTTATTTGATTTTCAGCCAATCATTTGCTCACAAATCTTAATCTTAACTAATAATTGATTTAAGTTTATTATGACTAGAATTGAATGAATGCGGTTCTCTTAATAATTTTTGCCTTGAACATTTATGAAATTATTTAAAATGCCATGTTTATTATTATTCTTACAATTAGTAAATAAGAGGAAAAAAGTATAGAAATTCTTTTCTTTTATTAGTTTTTATTCAAACAAAAGTTATTTTATTATTAGTGTCATTTACTCACAACTTATTAAAAAGTATCAAGTATGTTTCATAAAAAATATAATGGTTGTATCTTGGTGAACTTATTCAATTGTTTATTTTCAAAGTTAATTTAATTTGAATTCAATGTCATTTCAATTATGAAAGTTTTGTTTCTAAACTTTTGTTTATTTAATATATTTTCCAAATATTTTTTGACAAATAGTTTATAAATTATGAAATATATTTCATTTTAATACTCAACAAAATGACGGGAAAGCGAATGAATATTTGATATAAAGGCTAAAAAATGGTCAATTTTATACTATTTGATTTGTGGTCATTTTTCAAGCATTTCATGTTGAAAATCATTATTATTTGCTTAATTTATTGTTTAATAATTTATATTTGAAAATATTAATGAATCGATTGAAACATTCAATGAATGGCTTTTATTTGAATTAAATTTTTTAATCAAATTATTATTTGTTTTGAATTTAAAGAACGGACTATAAATTGTAGTATAAATTGTTTTTTGAAACGAATTTTTTTCAGAAGAAAATCTGAGTTTAATTAAATTATGTCGAAATCGATTGAAGAAGAAGTGAATGAAAATCTGTTGAGTCGACCGGAGAAAAATGTTAGACTAAATTATTTACTCATTTATTTAGTATTAATTAATTAATTGTTTTGACAGTCTGTCAAAGTTGTGCCTAACAAACAAAAGGACAGTTCCTCTTCATTCCCTCAGTGGAAGTTAGAGTTGGAAAAACGGGACGTCGCGATAGAATTGGAAACAATCAATAATGAAGTGATGGACTCATCGATTGATAGCTGCCATCAAAACGAGTCTTTATCTCAAAGATTGAATTCTACGCTTGAAATTAGTGATAAAAGGATAGCAGCACAGGTCAAGAATGTTGTCTTCTCATATGGAAGGGGCAAAAAAGCTGTGAACGCTTTGAACGGCATTACAATCAATGTTCCCGAAGGACATATGTGAGCACTTCTCTCAATATTAGACATACATTTTTATTAAAGAAAGTCACCACTCATTATAGTAGTGACCTAGTTACTATTCAAATATTTAGAACAGATATTAAGTTCTAAAAATTATTTTAAAAAATGAGAATTTTTTCTATAGTTAACCACATTTTCTGAATATTTCAATAAACTAATTATTGAACGACTCTTTTGGTCAAAGATATAGTATATTAGGTCCGAGTGGTTGCGGTAAAACAACTTTAGTTCATTGTTTAGTCGGAAGTTTAAAACCAAGAAAAGGAATGGTTAAAGTGTTTGGTGAAGAACCCGGTTCTTATGACTCATTAGTGCCCGGACCCGGTGTCGGTTATATGCCTCAGGAGATCGGTCTCTTCCAAGAATTTACAATAGAAGAAACCCTCACTTTTTTCGGCCGATTATATCGATTACCAAAAGCACAGATAAAACATAGCATTCGATTTCTTCTACAATTCCTCGATCTTCCGGACAAATCCAGTTCTGTGGGTGAGTCCAGTCATTGATTTATTACAAAAACTCATTCTTTTGAAATGTGGTTTCTCTCAAAATTATTTTTGTAAAATGAATACTAAAATGAGTAAAACCAAAGCCATTGTTTGTGATGAACACAATTCTACAAATATTTAATCCATTATTCAAATAGAATTGAAATTTTAGTCCACTTTTATTGACTATAACTCAAAATCAATAAAATATCTGAAAATAATTGGAATTTCTGTCATTTCGAGAGATATATTACAAAAGCATTTATAAAAGGATAAAATATGAGTTACCGATGAACTTCTATTTATCTGTTGTGGGCGGGACTCAGTTATGGTCAGATGGAATCTATTATAGAGAGAAAGGGATCATTCTCTTGGCTCTTTCCAACACTTGATTTGAATAGAAGAGTCGAAATACAATTAAGTGTATCGTCCCCTCAGTTCCCCCTCTCCTGTCGTCAGCCCCTCTCCTGTTTGTTGTCATTATTATCCTATAATCTAAGTTTCAATGCTTTGGTTCAGTTTATTCTTCGTATCATTGATTATATTTTGTGTGACAAACATTATATGTCCTAATATTCTGGGCTTTCATTTATATCTGTCCTTTAATTTTGTTCTTTTTTCGATTGAAGTCATTATTGACTTATCACTATTAGAGGCGATATCTCTCGAGTTATATCTCTTCTCTATTTCTGTCTATTATTTCGAATTACATTTTTTTAATCTTTGATTCTCAGAGTTTTGGTATAAAAGAAATAAATGGAAACCCTTTGATAAATGTCTTCCTAATTAAAGGTCCGAATAATTATTGATTAATGTCTTAACTCTTTATTCGTAGCGAAACATTTAATACATTTTATCTCAAAAGTTATTTAAGATTTAGTCAAACAATAAAATTAAGTTAAAGTATTGAAATTCACTTTAAATATTAGCTAAACTCAGTGGCGGTCAAAAACGTAGAGTTTCATTAGCGGCAGCTCTGGTACATAAACCTCCTTTACTTGTTTTGGATGAACCAACGGTAGGCATCGATCCGGTGCTTCGGCTGAACATTTGGAAGCATTTGATAGCTTTGGCCAAAGACGGCATAACTGTTATAATAACCACTCACTATATAGAAGAGGCGCGCTCTGCAAATATTGTGGCCTTTATGAGACAGGGAATGCTTCTCGAAGAGGGAAATCCAGAAGTTCTCATTAGAAGAGAAAATTTAATGAACTTAGAAGAAGTGTTTCTCAAACTATGCAATAATAAAGAGTCTGATCTCAATATTTATGACAAAAGCATAAACTCGTGTCAAACAAAAACACAATCGAATGGAGAAAATGTTTTAAATGATATCAAAGTTATTAATAATAATAGTTTACAAAAAACAAATTCATTAAAGCCTTCAAAAGTTTTAATGAAACGCAACAAAATCGCCGATCATTTCGCGAGAAGTGAAGCACTTTTTAAGAAAAATTGGATCAGAATGTATAGAAATTACCCTGCCTTTATTTTCACGGCCATAGTTCCAGCAGTTCAGTGTGAGTTCAGTTCATTCTTTAAATTGATTTTCAATTTTAATTATACCCGAAAAGGCGCTCTATTTTTCTTATGTTTGGGTCGCGACCCCTACGATATACCGGTCGCTATTTTTAATGGAGAGTCACCGCCGAAGTATAGCGCAGATTATCTTAATTTGTTGGATAACTACACAATAAATCAAAACCATTTCGATTCATTTGAAAGCGCTTACGATTCGGTGAAAAGCGGTGACAACAGAGGACTTATTGCATTTGGAGCCAACTTTTCTAAAGCATTGATCCAAAGAGGGATTGACGGCTACGACACCGATAAAGAGACAATCGATATGAGTAGTGTTGGGTTATATTTAGATATGACCAGTAAGTGCTCTCATTTCCTGTTTTTCTCATTTATTTGAGAATAAATATCTGAATTTAAGGTCAGTTCTCCGCCAACAAAATCCGTCAAACAGTTCACGAAACGTATCAGTTTTTCGCTAAAGGAATCCTTAGGGCTAATGATATGCCCGAAGCGATGGCAGATCCGCCCATTCATGTAAGCATTGAAAGTGATTTTAATTAAACTTTATTCGCTTAAAATTTGTTTGTAATGAAAGGTCGAACCGCCAATATTAGGAACTCCTGATCCTCCCGTAACAGAATTTATGGCGCCGGGATTTATACTATCCTTGGCTTTCTTCTGTGCGATCGCAACCGCAGCTCTAACTTTAGTTCTGGAAAGAAAAGATGGTTTACTCGAAAGAAGTTTAGTTTCCGGTAATTTAAAGTTTTATTAAAAATCAAATTAAATGGAAAATTGAAAAAAGGTGTTCATCCAAACGAATACATTTTGTCGCACGTCTTGACTCAGACAATGGTTGTTATTCTTCAAACGTTTTCTGTTCTATTGATTGCGTTTCTTATATTTGAAATCCCAAATCGAGGATCAATAGTATGGGTGTCACTCCTAATTGTATTACAAGGGGTCTGTGGTATGGCGTATGGGATATTGATTTCTGCCATAACTAAAGAAGAAAACTTTACTCTTGTTCTTTGTATGGGTTCAATGTTCCCACAATTTATTCTGAGCGGTCAGTTGTTATGAATATGAAAAAGGGATTCATTAATATTGTTTGTGTTTTAGGAGTTGTTTGGCCGGTGGAGACAATGCCTAAACTCCTTATTTTGATTAGTACTCTGTGTTCTCAGGCGAAGAGCATAGAAGCCGTTCGTTATATGTTATACAGAGGATGGGGTGTCGACCACTTTGAAGTATCGCTCGGATTCATAATATCCGGGTCGTGGACTTTAGTCTTCTTAACAGTTGCAGCCATTATGTTCAACGTTAACAAATCTCGATAATCACATTATTAGGACCTTTTCATCTGACCATTAAAGACATCAATTATGCAAACAATCAATTCATTCATTTCTCTTTTCTTTAATTACAGCAAAAAGCATTTTATTGTCCTTGATGCTCAAATTTTAATCCTTAAACCGCAAATGATAGTCTTCACAACACAAATGTTTGTCACCGGAGATCAAAACAATGTTATATAGATTTGAAAGAATCAAAAGTTTAAATGAATGAAATGATTTCAAAAACTATTTAACACTAATATTCTGATCATTTAGTGAAAATCATTTGCATTGAGAGGACTATCTTTTCCGTTTGAGGACATTAAAACACTTTTTGTGGTAATTTTGAAATTAATAGGAAGTCATTTATTGTGATATAAGTTATTAATTGATTCTCTCCTATCGTTAACTCATATTTGAGGTCAGATTTTTGACTTAAATTTGTTTAATTGTCTATTAATTGTGTTTTTTGGAGTTCGAATCAATTTAAATGACATTAAATATTGTAATTATTTATTAAATCAATTTTTAAATCTCATCTTTTAGTCAATTATTTTGAATTTAATTTATTTTTTAAACTTATTCTCAAATTTTTTATTCAATAAAATAAAACTTTTTTAAACTAAGAAAATATGATTTAATTATTATTTGATTAGTGATTAAATGTTATTCCTTTCCCTGACTTTCCTAATGAGTGATTATTTGAACAAATTTTATGTAAAAAATATCGATAAATAAAAGAAAATATTTATAAATACTATTGAAATAACACTTTTTTAATAGAATTCGTTTGATTTAATCAATTTTTCAATAAAATGACTGAATTTTAAAATTTTGTTTAAATTTTTATAAATTTTACTTTAATTAACAGACTTTAAGGCGATTTTGTTTATTAACTGTTTATACTATTGTTTTAATATTAAATGCTTTGAAGTCAAACACTTTTAATCAACTTTTGAATGTCGTCCGCGATTTTGATGGCATCAAAACTTGTGTCATATCTTCTGACGGGTTGTCCTTTACTTCCATCGATGAGAAATTTCTCAAAATTCCATTTAATATCGCGAGCATTCTTTGGATCCCAAAAGTAATATTTCTGTTCCTGAAAACGCAAATCAGTTGATGGACACGACCTCTGAAATCAAACAAAATTTAAATTAATATAGATTTCTGTTCACTGAATAACTGTTAGCTTAAGTGAGCCATGCAAATTCAGACACAGGGGTAAAAAAATCTTGTTATACTTACTGAATGCATTGATCAAGTAAAGATATTTGCAAAAGGGGTAGTTTCAAATAAATCATTAAACTATTAATATATTACCAAGATTGAACCCTTTTGGTGTTATTGCATTAAAAATGTTTACTTTAAGTTCATTTTATATATAATTAGTAATTCGTTAATAAATATTTTCTTTACTCATTTCAATAATGTTATTTATGAATAGATTTAATGTGCTTGCTCATTTTGTATAGTATACGCACGAAATTTCCTAAAAAAGTGTCTGAATTTGAATCTCTGGTTTAAGTGACAATAATTTGTTTAAATTTTAAAATATTTGTAAAAACAACTGACTTTCAAAAATGAAAAGATTGGATGAGTGTTAGCGCCATTCACTTCCACTTTTTGTGTTAACAAGAATTTAGGAACGAATCCATTTCCTGGTCTCACGTAATGAATGGCATTATATATCTCTTCTGGGTTTTCAGGTTCTTGCTATAAAACATTGATTTAATTGATAACTTATTTGAATGGACTCACATTCCAGAATTGATTGCAGGGAAAGCCAACAATAACTAAGTTTTCACCGAATTTCTCTTTCAATTGATTGAGTTGTGGGTAATCTGTTTTAGACCTGCAAAAAGTGGCCACATTTAGCACAAGTATTACTTTTCCACGAAATTTCTCAAATGAGATCAATCCCTGACTTTTGTTGAGGTTCTCAACAGAATAACGGAATATACTGTCGCCATCAGTGGATGGGTAACAGTCAGTATAGTTTAGATCAGAACTGTATTCTTTTGGTGTCAAATAATGTTCGGCACAGTTTGACAGCACAAAGAAAGCACTCAAAACAATAATTGATTTCATTATTTTTTAGCCTCAAATTAATTTCGAAAACTAATGAATTTGAGGCACAAAAGTTTCCACTTATAAAGCAATCGGTGAAGATATTTGTGCTTTTAATCAAGGTAAGATTATCTAAAGTTCAAGTATGTATCCTTATATCTAAAGTATAATTTATCGATTTGTGAAATGACATTTCAATTCAAAATATATTTTAATGTTTTAGAAAAACTTTTATTAATATTTCATAAATCGATTAATCGATAGAAAAGATTACAGTAAAAGCCCTGTATCTCAAACGCTCTATATCTCGAACTTTTTTATAAGTCGAACATGTACCTTGGCAAATTTGAGATAATTTTATATAAAAAGCACTCTATAAGTCGAACACATTCTATATGCCGAACAAAAGTTTTGGCATTTCGTGTGTTCGAGATATAGAGCTTTTACTGTATTTGAATTGTTTTCGTTTTTTTTTATTTACTTCTTATTAAACAAAAATAAATGTAATTCTGTTTATAACACAATTGGAATATAATAATAGGGTTTTGTCGATAAATTAAATGGTCCTTTCAAATTTGATATCCTATAACAATTTTATTTTTAGATTTTATCAAAGAAGTGCCCAGCAACAAAATTGTTCCCTTTAATGCCCTTTATTGAAATATCAGAGAATATTTTGTGTGCTAACTGTTCCAAGTTTCTATATGATTGTTCTATGAATTTTATTCCCAAAATCTTATTATTCAAACTAACATCACTTTTTAATTACTTAACCAATTATAACAATCTTGGCATACAATTAAAACGTACCATCTTGTGTAACTAATTTTGATTTCAAAGTCACCTTACTATTATATCTAAAAAAGGGCCTAGGGTCTCGGGTTTGTCATTTTTCAAAATAGCTATAGTTTACTGTACTGTTAATTATTTTTATTGTGCAGAACTACAGAAAATGATCCTTTATATACCGATTACAGAATAAATTGAGAATTTAAAGAGATATTTAATAAATTGATCGTGCTAGTTTTTGAAAACCCTATTAAATTTATGTTGTGTTTTATTCATGTTAATAAAAATAATATTGATTTAATAAAAATTACCTAGATAAATCGAGTCGTGTAAATTTAACACTACTTTCATAGAGAAAGTAGTGTTTAGTGTTTTTGAGACGACACCAAATTTATTAATTAAAATAAATTTAAAAAATTGCTTCTATGTTAAATGCTTTGAAATCAAACTTTTTTAATCAACTTTTGGATGTCGTCCGCGATTTTGAAGGCATCAAAAAGTGTGGCATATCTTCTGACTGGAATTCCTTTATTTCCGTCGATTAGAAACTTTTCAAAATTCCATTTAATATCGCGAATATTTTTTGGGTCCCAATAATAGTATTTCTGGTCTGAAAAATGAGAATCAGTTGAGGGACAGGACCTCTAAAATAAATACAAAATTAATTTTTTTTAAACCATTCAAAACAACAAACTTTCAAAAATGAAAAAACTGGATGAGTGTTAGCCCCATTCACTTCCACTTTCTCTGTTAACAAGAATTTGGGAACGAATCCATTTCCTGGTCTCACAAAACGGATAGCATTGAAAATCTCTTGTGGGTTATCTAAAGGTTCTAACTATAAAACTTATAAATTTAATCAAAATTTCATTTTTTATGACTAACGTTCCAAAATTGATTGCAGGGAAAGCCAACAATCACTAAGTTTTCACCGAATTTCTCTTTTAATTGGTTGAGTTGTGGGTAATCTGCATAAGACCTACAAAAAGTGGCCACATTTAACACAAGTATCACTTTTCCCCGAAACTTCTCAAATGTAATCGATTCCAGACTTTTATTGAGATTCGGAATGGAATAACGGAATATATTTTCGCCGTCACTGGAAGGGTAACAATCGGTATAATTTACATCAAAATTGTATTCTTTTGGTGTCAAATAACGGTCGACACAATTTGAGAGCACAACCAAAGTATTCAACAAAATGATTGTTTTAATCATTTTTAGAATAACTTTTTCCAAATTATAATTCAATAATAATTCTAAACTCAACTCAAGAGATGAGATAATTCAGAGGAAACTTTTTCTTTTGTTATAAAATATTATTAATATACCATTAATACCATTAATACCATTAATATCTACATTTATTATAATTTAATTCTTAAAAAGTTGTGTCCTTTTCAACAGATTTATATATTCGCCATATCCCCCACTTTGAAAATCTGGGACAGTTTGCTTTATATTGTGACGGTTCTAATTAAGGACCTGGGGGAATACTCTCAATTATGTAAATTAATTAAACAATATTTGAGATATATTAATAAAGAAGATAATATGAAACAATTTGATCTAGTTTTCCTATTCATAAACCCTAAAATGAAACCTGTAGGGGTTGAAAATAATTTTGCAATATATCCACAATATTAACATTGATTCTTACTAATTACAGCATTCTTATTACGAATATCAAGGTTAAAATACTATATCTTTTAAGACTTAAAAAGTTAAGAAAAAAATTTAAATTTTATTCTAAAAACCTGAAGTTAAGATTAAATTTTTATATTAAATGGAAGAAACTTGAAATAATTGTACTCAAATAAACTCTTAATCCACTAAAAACTAATTATTTCAATTTTTAATAATTTTCAATAAAAACATGCACATTTTCCAAATATTATTAATGTTTAAAACTAAAGTAACTAGTATATTCTATCATAAAAATCAAATTGTTTTAGTAAATGTTTAGTTACTATAAAATTAACTTATTTTATTAATAACTTAAGTCTTAAAAGATATAGTATTTTAACCTTTATATTCATAAGAATCGATATTAATATTGTTGATAATATTGTTTATATTGTAAAATAATTTTCTACTTTGACGCTCTCTACAGGTTTTATTTTAGGTCAAATTTTTTCAAATTCTTTATTATTATATCTCAAAAATTTTCCAATTAATTGGGACATTAATCTCCCAGGTCTTTAATTAAAACCGTCACAATATAAAGCAAACTGTCCCAGAATTTTCAATATGAGGATTCTTAGAATAAATGATTTAAAAATTCTTTATTTACATTAAAAATAATAGAAATATATGTTTATTAAGAGTTATGCCAACCGATGATTAAATATTTAATATTTGATTGTCGACTAATACATCAATTCTATAAAAAAGGTTTGTTTTTCACGAAATATTAGATAAATTGAGTGTAGAATAAAACTTAATATTAAGAACTGTTTATACATTGAGTTTTTGTAAAATTGTGTAAAACTGTTGTTTGACTACTAAATGAATTGACAGCTCTTTTGAATAAAAGTACAGCGAATCTAAAATAAATGCCGTATGAGTTCGGGTCCGGAAATTTTGAACAAACAAAATGAGTTAATACAAATATCATTACTATTTTAACAAGTTTGACATTATTTAAAATGATCAGCATTAAACTCTACTCTATTGCATTTAATGTTTAAATTATTCAGATGACCTTGAACAAAACGAAAGTCCTTTTATATTAAGAAAATGAGCCCAATTTTATAATAAATGATGATATTTAAATGAGTTTGCTAATCAATCATTCTTTGTTACTAGATCTCCAAATATCCTAGATAACTAAGAGAGACTTCTTGTTTACATAAAATTATTATTTTAATGAATTTGTGGGTAATTTTATTATTAAATTTGATTAAAAATTTAAGATTTAAAAACTTGTTTTATGTGAACTGATTTTTTAATCGGTGGGAAAGTATCGTTAAAAACTCCCACCAATGGTATTATGGTTTTAGGTTTTAAGTCTGAGCGAAAGTGATGTCCAAAACATTTCTTATTTGAGACAAATCTTATAAACAATTGACTTTCTTTCATCTAAAATGAGATTCTGAATATTGAAACGTCATAAATTCGTCGTAAGCTTTCAATTATTTTAAGCTTAATTTTCACGCATGCTCATTTTCACTATCTCATTTTTGATGAAAACAAGTCAATTAATGGAACGAAACAAAAGACTGAAGTTTTTAGAGATTTTATTATAGAAAATGAAAATCAAGAAAAACTCGTAATTAATTCAAACTTTAGATTATTTTTGAACTGATTTTCATATTTTATTTTATTTTTATGTTTTAGGATAAAAACTAAAGTAAATCCAAAAAAGTAAAGAAAGGTTCAAACACTCGTCCGCCACAATTCAATTGGAAGTCAGAAAGAAAGCGTCGATTATTAGAATATTTTGAAACGAGAATCGGATTTCAATCACAAGAGAACCACTCATTTAAATATGTCTTTTCATCGATGGTCTCGAAAAAAGAGACAACAAAAGTTGTGTCCACTCATGTCTTTAAATTAATTTTGAAATAAAATCCAATAAATTTATTGTTATAAACAAAGATTTGTAACAATAATATGTTTAATAAAAGTGAAGTTCAGTTTAAAAATAAAAAAATGTATTTTCTTAAAATACTATCTGATTTCTAAAGTGTCAGTTAAATAAAGTATATTTTTGTGGATTCGATCTCATTTCGTTCACCTTTAAAGCTCGCTTAAAGGCTTACTCTTTAGGTGAGCTCTATATCCATTAGACCAGAGAAACAACAAAATCTTTTGGTTAAAACTTCTACTCTTACTTTTGTTAGGTTTAGCCAACTCTGGAATTACATTTTCTTCCCATTCCTGAGAGATAAGACTTCAATTGAATCATAACTTATGATTCATAAGAAAATATTTAAAAAAATTCAATCTTTAGTTTTATTTGACTTATATTTCGTAACTAATTTTAAATATTTTAATAAATAAATAAAACGA
>JAQIXI010000958.1:0-16964 GCA_034700165.1 Galumnidae sp. Gr-Ori-00277 | reverse complement strand
CTCTCTCACACACACACACACACACACACACACACACACTCACTAACTCATTGTTTTATTAATTATTTGAAATAAAAATAAATTCTGGAAATGATTTAACGCATTTGAATAAAAGAAAAGATTTATATAAAAGTGAGAAATATGTCAGATATGATACGAATTGATAAATAATATTACCCATCAATTATTAGAAATAGTCGCTAAGTTTAAAAAATGAGACTGATTACAATCTCTGGAATTTTTATGGTATTTGGAGTTAAAAATAATTAAATTTAGTTCTGAACTGAAAAACAATTTTGAATTATAAGTAATAAATTATTTCTGAAAAATAGAATAAATAAAAATTCGTAAAAATTAATTTGAAGTGTTTTTGGATAGTTTTTGATAAGAAATGTCACTTTCGATAAGAAAATTATAAACTTATGAATAAAAAGACTATAAATATAGAAATATCGTTAAGTCTTCTAATGGTGTCTAACATTAGAGTCGTTTTGTGTCTTTTTTGTGTCTTTAGGTCATCAAATGAATAAAAAAGTTTCTAAACTCCATAACAAACATATTGTGCCGGAGATGAGCAACAAGTTTAAGAAATGTTTAGATGTAAAACACAGGCATTCATAGCATCCATGGCTATAAAAGGAATCCTAAACTATGCAATAGTTGTGTTGAGACCGACTTTTAGTTATACGAAATATGAGACAGACTTTCAGTTATGCGCTCTTTTAAGAATTGAAGGGGTGGTCGTCACCGATACTTCTATTGAGTTTGCCTGACAAACATTTAGTCATCTCTTTTGGACCGACTCCTCCATCGACTCCTCCACTTTTTCAAAGATATGTTCAGCTCATTGTCAGTGAAGTCTGATTAGTCGGATATCGCGGCGATAGCTTTCGTTAGTCATTCAAACTTCGATTCGATTCTTATTTGCTTTCAGTTATTCATAAAAGCCGTGAATTGATAGATACCATCAATTCATAAAATGTCTTCACGATCTACCAAGTACGTTTATCAACGAACATCAAGTGGTCACGGCGGTGACATTTCCATTGAATATGGAACCGATTTGGGAGCTCTCACTCGTCTCGAGGTTTGATTCTTTAATTTAATTCTTTGTATTCCTTTATTCCCAAAACATTTGTTTGAATCCCATTTGAATTCCTTAAAGAATTTTATTCCTTAAACTAATTCTAATATCATTTGAAGTCGAATAGAGTAACAAATTATCATTTCAATGATCTCCAGGAATGGAGAAAAGCTTTTACTTTGGTTTCAAAGTTAAAATTCATTTTGGATGAAAGCCATTGAATTCTTGTCAGTTGACCTCATTTCAAATTAGATGAACTTTTTCCCATTATTTTTGTTTCCTATAAATCCCAATATGGCTTCTATCTTGGATATATTACTATATTTATCGAAGAATCGTTATAAACGAAATTCAAATTTTTAAAGTTAAGCGAATTTTTATTCCAAGAATTTTAGTCAAAGAATATTCATTAGTATTTGAAAATTGACGTCATATGACATTGAAGTTAGAGTTTGTTTAAAACATTGTTTATTTAACTCTTATTTATTCATAAATCAAATAAAATACTTATTTTTATGAATTTCTGAAATTATAGATTTCAGAAAAATATTGATTTTTTGCATATTAGGGTACAAAATGGTCTTGATTAATTTGATTAAAATTATAGGACAAAATTCGTCTCCTCTCTGAAGACTTGGAGACTGAGAGGGAAATGAGACAACGAGTAAGTTTTAACTATTTTAAAGTGGTTTCGATTATTTCAAATCAATTAAAATGAGTTAAAATATTTAATGACAAGAATTTTAATTAAATGATATAATCTTAAATAATAAAGTAAGTGAACTAGATCATTTTATTGCTATTCTATTGATAAATCTTCTGTTTTACTAATCAGTAATTTTGAAAATCGGGATTTGTATCGGCAAACAAGGAGTTTGTGATGTGATTGTCGAGTGATGAACAAAATTCTCTAATTTTGGTTTCAGTACTGAATCTCATCTAAAAATAGGACAAAACGTTCCAAACATTTCAAGTTTGGAAGTGCTTTATATTCATTTTATATATATATTTCTCAAACATATAACAAAGTTTGCATTCGTTATGTCTTTAATTGAAAAATTAGAATTAAATTTAAATGAGTATATTATGACCATGACCAATTTTAGACAATTTCTTATCTTTTTTTTCGAAACACATAACTTAAGGATAATTTTCAAAAAATTAATGAATTCCTATTATATATAAAAATATTCAGGAAATGAATGAAACGAATTGTGCGAACAATAAGTGAGTATTCAATAGTCAAACAATTTTTTTGGAAATCCTTTCAGAAAAGAAATTCAAGGATTAATTCACAGAATTAGTTATAATTTATTAAACATTTTGTTTAAAATTCGGAAAATATTTGTTAGTCTTTGAAGACATTAAATGACTATTTTGTGATTATTTGGAAATGATTTGAATCAATTGAAGCCATTTGTTAAATGAACTTGCAACTTATTTCATCCAAATTAATGATTGAATTACTAAAATAAGATCGAAAGAGAGCGCTCGGATCTCACGGTTCAGTTGATTGGTTTAACTGAAAGATTGGAAGAAGCGGAGGGTTCGAGTGAAAGTGTGGTACGATTTCATTAGAACTCAAATCAGTAAAAAAACATTTAATTCAATTAATACTGAATTTAAGGTTGAAATGAACAAAAAACGTGACTCAGAATTGGCAAAACTCCGAAAACTCTTAGAAGATGTCCATTTGGAAAGTGAAGAAACTGCCCATCACTTGCGTCAAAAGCACCAAGCTGCTATTGCTGAGATGCAAGACCAAATGGATCAAGTACAAAAGGCTAAGAATAAGTAAAATACACTAAATATCTATAAATAATAATAAATTTAAATCGAAATCTTCAGATCAGACAAAGAGAAACAGAAACTTCAGGCGGAAGTGTTTGAACTGTTGGCTCAGATCGAAACCTCAAATAAAGACAAATTAGTGGCTCTTAAGACCGTTGAGAAATTGGAGTACACTGTCCACGAACTTAATATTCGTATCGAAGAGATTAACAGAACTGTTATTGAAATAACGGCTCAAAGACAGCGATTAAGTACTGAAAATTCAGAACTCATTAAAGAGATCCACGAATACAAAGTATCTCTCGATAACGTTAATCACCTGAAGTCGCAATTGGCTCAACAGCTCGAAGACACGCGACACAGACTCGAAGACGAAGA
Organism: Galumnidae sp. Gr-Ori-00277; assembly: GCA_034700165.1. Taxonomy (NCBI): domain Eukaryota; kingdom Metazoa; phylum Arthropoda; class Arachnida; order Sarcoptiformes; family Galumnidae; species Galumnidae sp. Gr-Ori-00277. Next base: position 13,711 of record JAQIXI010000958.1, on the reverse strand, counting down.
GAGAGTCAGTTAAACACAAACAAAATAATTTCCTTTTAATTTAAATTATTTTCTTTAGAAACGATCAACTCTTGAGAATCACTGCCACACTCTTGAGGTCGAATTGGAATCATTGAAAGTACAGCTCGAAGAAGAATCTGAAGCCCGTCTGGAATTGGAGCGACAGTTGACCAAAGCTAATGCCGACGCCGCAGCCTGGAAGTCAAAATATGAGGCCGAACTTCAGGCACATGCAGATGAAGTCGAAGAACTTCGGTATGTCTTCACTTAATTTGATTAATCATTTAATTACATAAAATGTTATTTCAGCCGAAAAATGGCTCAAAAGATCTCTGAATACGAGGAACAATTGGAAGCTCTTCTTAACAAATGCAGTTCACTCGAGAAACAGAAATCACGACTTCAGAGTGAGGTCGAGGTCCTGATCATGGATTTGGAAAAGGCTACCACTCACGCACAGCAACTCGAGAAGAGATGTGCTCAATTGGAGAAATTGAACTTGGACCTTAAAGTCAAATTGGAAGAAGTGACAGCTTTAATGGAACAAGCTCAGCGGGATTTGAGGGCTAAGGCGGCAGAATTGCAGAAATTGCAACACGAATATGAAAAGTTGCGAGATCAAAAGGAAGCACTCGCTCGTGAAAACAAGAAATTGAACGGTAATTCTATTGATTTTAAATTCAATTCTCTTTACTATTATCCTGTCTTCAGATGACTTGAATGAAGCCAAGTCTCAACTGAATGACGCGCACCGAAGAATTCACGAAATGGAAATTGAAATCAAACGTTTGGAGAACGAGAGGGAAGAGTTGGCCGCCGCTTATAAAGAGGCCGAAACTCTTAGAAAACAGGCCGAAGACAAGGCTCAACGTCTGGCGGCTGAATTGGCACAAGTCAGACATGACTACGAAAAACGTTTGGCACAAAAAGAAGAAGAACTCGAAGCTCTCAGGTCTGCCATGACTTCAATCAAATACAAAACTCTAAACTTTGAACTATCTATAGGAAACAGTTCATGATTGAAGTGGAACAGCTCAATATGCGATTGGCTGAGGCTGAGGCTAAGCTCAAGACAGAAATCGCCAGAATCAAAAAGAAGATGCAAGCTCAGATCACTGAATTGGAGATGTCTTTGGATGCGGCCAACAAACAGAACCTCGACTTACAGAAGACAATTAAACGACAGGCGCTTCAAATCACTGTATGATTGACTTCAATGCAAACAAAACCAATAATTATTTGAATGACAGGAACTTCAAGCACATTATGATGAGGTCCACAGACAACTCCAACAGGCCGTTGACCAGTTAGGTGTGGCTCAACGCCGGTGTCAAGCATTACAGGCAGAGCTCGACGAACAGCGCGTGGCTCTGGAACAGGCACTTAGAGCTAAACGACTCGCAGAAACTCAATTCGAAGAAGCGATGGCTAAAGTCAATGAATTGACGACAATTAATGTTAACTTGGCCTCTGCTAAGAGTAAACTCGAAGCTGAGTTCTCTGCCCTTCAAAATGACTACGATGAAGTCCACAAAGAATTGAGAGTAAATTATAAAATGTCATCATTTGTTTGACACATATTTCTATCATTTTATCAATTATTAATTACTAGATCTCAGACGAAAGAGTTCAGAAGCTGAGCATTGAAGTGAAGTCAACGCGAGATCTATTGGTTGAAGAACAGGAAAGAGTCGTCAAATTGGATACCATTAAGAAATCGTTGGAGAGTGAGGTCCGAACTCTCCACATTCGCATTGAAGAGGTCGAGGCTAACGCTTTGGCCGGAGGCAAACGAGTCATCGCCAAACTTGAATCCAGAATCAGAGACGTCGAGATCGAAGTGGAAGAAGAAAAGCGTAGACACGCAGAAACTGAAAAGATTCTCAGAAAGAAAGACCATCGCGTCAAGGAATTGGCCCTTCAATCAGAAGAAGACCAAAAAACTCTTTCACTAATGAACGAACAGTTGGATAAACTCAGTGAGAAGGTCAAGGTTTACAAGAGGCAAATGCAGGAACAGGTAATTAATTAATTCTAAATTAAAAAACGTTTGTTTTTCTTACCTCTGGTTTGAAACAAATATAGGAAGGCATGAGTGCCCAGAACTTGACTCGAGTCCGTCGATTCCAGCGTGAATTGGAAGCCGCTGAAGATAGAGCTGATCAGGCAGAGAGCAACTTATCTTTTATCCGGGCGAAACACAGGTCATGGGTGACTACCAGCACCGTTCCCGGTGGTACCCGACAAGTTTTTGTCACTCAAGAAGAAACATCTAATTATTAATCAAAAATAACTGATAATTGTTTTATTGTTATAAACAACTAAATAATAGATTATTGGAAAACACTTTTTGGGATACAATTAATTGAAAAATAGCTTAAAATATATTTGACATTCAATTGAAGGCCAATATTATTATTACTTATTATTATTATTAATTATTAATTATATAATTCGCTGCCATTTTTTGAATGAAAGGTAAACTTCAAATTTTATTTTTGAAACAATTGCTGTCCATTACTGTTCCCGATATAAACTCTTCTCTAAATTATTTGTAATTCTGTGCTTAAAATCTTTAACTGTTTTTAAAATATTTTCTTTTTCTGTTAATTTATTTATTAGTTGTTTATCGTTTCAATAACTAAAATATTTTACCCCTCTTTATATGAAAGTGAACCGAATAAGCCTTAAAAATGCACTGGACGTAATAGAAACATATGACTGGCCGGCCGGACAGCATCATTCCGCTATGGCATAACATTATGAACAGTGCATTTCTATCAGATTTATTTCAATAAAATTATGCCATTCTATCAGTTCGTCTTAAATGTCATTATTATTAGAAACAATAATTGCTTTTAGTTTCGACTCAAAAGTAGTGAAATTCTATTCAATACTTTCAAATCGATTACAAATCGATTCACAATTTTTAACAAAACGGAGAAAAAGACTAATATTTTGACAAATTATTCAACTAATGATTACTACAATTCATCAGTCATTCAAAGGAATTACTAAAATTGAGACTCAACTGGTTGTCTCAGTTGTGTCAGGGTCTTTTCGTTTTGTTTAAACTTTGCTACAGTTTTAATGTTTTTTAAAGAAATATGATATTATTGTTTGATTTATGACAAACTTGATTCAATTTGATCATGGTGAATTGTCAGCTTTAAACTATTGGACAATTCAAAGATATTAACAAATTTTCCATTTTGTGTGAACTTAAGAGTTATGAGTTTTATAACTTTCGATTAAAAGTTTAGAATAATTTTGGAATTTTAATAAACTTTGAATTTATTGCAAATTTGTGTTCACTATTTAAACGACACTTCGTTTCAAATAATTTATTAGTTGTGTTTCCCTTTCATAGAAAAGAGTTCTTCTGTTTTACATCTCTTTTTATATTTGATTTTATTTATACAAAGTTTTTAATTCATTCAAAATGTATTTAACTCTTTTTGTATTGTTTTCAATGTTGTGCCAAACATATGGAGTTTCGATTGTCAAACATACTGTCATTAACGCAAATTATGCCAAACCTGACCACTCGGATAATAACTACAATACCTACGATACCTACAATAACTCCAACTACGATAACTCGAAGACCCCCTATGCTTATACTGATACCACTGCCACTCATTTGTCTGAAGCCATTACTGCAAAAATTGTGGGACCGATCGTAATCTTCAACAATAAAGTGGCGTCGGCTGCGGGGGCTCTGCCACCACTGTTAGCACTAAAAGGAGCTATAATTGGTACTGCAATCGCAACACCCATTGAAATCGGTGCAGTAGTCGGTTCCTCTATCGTGAATGGTGTTACCGGCAAATTGGTGGCCATTCCCATAACTGTAGCTCTGGAATCGGCGGCAAAGTTTGCTGGAGCAGCTGAAAAGGGAAGATACATTTGGGACTATAATGTGAAAAATGGTCCCCAAATTCTTAAAGACGGTGTCATTAAAATGGGTCACATCATATTGAAGCCAATCGCTGTGATAGTGGGCGCACAGACAGCTCTAACCGGTATTGATTATTTTGAAAAACTTATTTAAACTAGCTATTTTTCAGGCGCTGGTATTGGCATTACTGGAACCGGAATTAAAAAGGTTGGCACTGGAATAGAAGCGGTCGGCGCTAAGATGTTGGCGACTGGACTCGTAGCCAAAGGACTCGGCACTGCTCTCATCAAATCAGTTGTCGTGAAATAAGTTTTTATTTAATAGAAATGAAATATCAAAACAATTTTTAATACAAATGTTATAAATGTTTACAAATTTGTTCAGTTATTCGTTAATTCAATGTTTTTAATTGCATTCGATTTGAATTTAGTTGATCTCAATTAAGAGAAAGTATTACTGTATTACTGTATATCAATTTTTTTCTATTAAAGACAATGAGATAAATGACATACACTTTGATGTGATCTTAACTGCGATTACAGAAGTATTTATAGAATGTAATGACTTATAGAATGCATCGACCGATAGGACAACCATTTAATTGAAATACTTAATGAGTGCCACAATATTTGGATCAAATAATACTTCGATGAAGTGCTAAATTAAGGCTCAATCATACGAGCCATTCCCCCCGCGCCGGCAAAGGAAGAAGAGGCAGTGGCGGCGCAGTCGGTCTCCTGAGTCTTCGGACTCGAACCAATCGTTTGCGTTTACAGCTTATCATTTGTTGGCAAAAACCACTTCCGAGACCTGTGAGACCGCATTTCCGGCTGCGGGGGAATACAAGTTTCCCGGATATGGCGGCGGCTTATCTCTACTTCTTTCTAATGGCAAAGTAGCGAACCTCTGCTGACCACCACCTAGTGAGCAAGGTAATTATTTTATGATCTTTTAAAGAATTTTTTGAAACTATTTTAAAATCAATTTTATTTATTTAAGTCTGAACTACAAAACATTAAAAATATAATTTATGATCACCTTGCACAATTGCACAAATGCTTAACCTATACATACATTTGACGCAATAAACTAGTGATTAGAGAATTTGTCGATAATTTTAGCTCAAACTCTAATTCATTGTGAGTTATGTGTATTTCAGTAAAAAAAAAATCTTAAAATTGAGGCGAAGATTGAAATAATTGCAGACAAATGTTTTAGTCAACACTTTATTTTAGTTTCTTAACTATTCAATAAAAGTGAGACTTTTTGACAATATTTTGACCCTTTTTTAACCAAAAATAGTTTCCTCTTTCAGTATTATTATTAACGACAAGAGTCTATCCATTACTTTATGACTGAACTCATTCCTAACCACATATTTAATATGAATTATTTATATTAATGGAGTCGTTTCAGTGGTTTGAGTGCTTTTACAAAATTAATACAAAATTACAATTAATTAAAATTAAAAATATTTACATTCAATTCATTGTATTTACAAAAAAATTAGTTTTTTATAAAAATAAAAATATTTGAAAGTAATGACCGAAAGTCAAATGAAACAAATATGAGTTTAATGAAATAAAATGCCAACTGATTGATGACTAACTTGAATATGTCTGGGGGTGAGCCAACACAGGCTGTGAGATCTGTTGGTGCAGTACTATTCTCTGTTGCTGGTGTTGTATAAGTCGTTCCCTTCGGCACAAACAAACGGCAACACTGACCACACAAACAGAACATATAATGAATATTGCAATTATGACAGCTATGAAAGTGTCTGGGTGCATTCCCAATATGCTCCCTATTATTTCCGAATCGGGTGAGTCTGAAATCATATAAACTGTTAATTATGTACTGCAATGACTATGAAAACATACCTTTACACGAGGCGTGACTTGTCTCATCACTATTATCTCCGCAGTGGTTGACACCATCACAGGACAAGTCTCTTGATATGCAAAATGAGTTTAAGCACTTGTGTTCCTTACAGTGAACCGCTTTTATTCAAATTTCAAAACAAATGTTAAGAAATGTATTAACAAATGAAAGGTATGTATGACTTACGCGCCTCTTTGAATGCCGTTATAATAAGACGAAAGCCATTGTCGGGATGACTATATGGATCGGTTGTATATCTTAGGGTCAAGAAACTACCCTGAGTGAAAATAGTGCCAACTTCTGTGCGAGTACTCCGACACGAAAGGTCTGCCTTTAATAACAAAACAGTGAATGACTCGATTCAGTGGTTTATATAATATGAAATACTTTGTGGTTTCCGATGGCGTGCGCGCCGTCATATATGAACAAATGGTCGTCACAGTCGAGGGCCAACTTTTCAAATCTTAACATAAATTTTTGCAAAATTGTGTCCGTTTGAAAAGTGATGGTACAATCCAGGTTATTTTCTGATTGACTGGTTATGACCGCGCCGTCAACTTTCTTATGCATGGGATGTATCCGTTCTCGAGTACAGAGGGCTGAGATGTGGTCTAATATTATATGGATTACAACATAAGTTTATATAAGAATTTTTGGGAATTTCTTAAAAAATTGTCGACAAAAAGAGCGCTTTTATTTGAATATTTGGTTGATATGACTGAAAGGACACTTCACTGCAATGCTTACAATTTAAGTGAAAAGCATTTGAAAATTGAAGTGAATTTAGAATTAAAGTCAGAGTTTTATTTAATTTGAGAAAAATAGTTGACTTACAATATCTGTTTCTGTCGGTCAGAACGAGATTTTTGCATAAAAGATGAACGACTGTTAACAGAAAAGAGTAGACAAAATGTTGATTAGGGCGTAAACCGGCTAAGGATAGCGCCATTTTCTGATCGATGAGAAATTATTAAGGGATTCCAGTGTGAGATGTAGTTTACATTCTGATGCCGTTCATTGAGGCCATTGACTTATGTCAGACTTACAATACATTATCAATAAAAACATTTTTTTCATTCTTTCATCAAATTATAAATGAATTTTATATCAACTAATCATTTGAATTATAATTTACTTTTAATTTTAATTAATTTAATTTATAAAACCATAGCTTTTGGATCATAAATCTGTTGAAGAAATTGTTTGAGTAATCCTTCAAAGTGTGTCACAACGAGTGAACATCAAAACTGTCTCCTATTCTATGAAATGCACACAACTATTGATTAGAACTATGAGTGCATTCACTCCTTTTATGGTGAGACTTATGGTGAGACCAATCACTGAAATACATATCTCTTTGGATGAGGAGCTCTCAAAGCAATCATTTCCAGACTTAAACCATACGTCAATTCAATTCTCTTTTTATTTCTCTCAACCTTTTGTTGAATACATTTTTCACTCAAATTGAAGTTATTTTTATAAATTGTTATAAATTGTTAACTTTTAAATAAAAATTATGAAAACACTGTAATAGAGATCATAATTCATAGACTAATCTCTTTTTTAACGATTATTAATTATTTGACAAATTTTCAGAAATGTTACGACAGATGTTCACAAATATAGACATCCATTCATTAATTTGTGCTTAAATTAATTGATTCAATTTATTATTATTACTATTATTATTGCAATTATTATTTATCCATTAATTCACTTCATTTAAAATATTTTAAAAATTCTATAAACAATAGAAATAATAAAATTCTTTATTTCAATTAAAATTTTGTTTAACTAAAACTATAATTGTTTTTTTAAATTTGAATCATTTTTGTTGGAATTGTGTTTTAGACAATATTTTCAACATTTGTTACAAGAATTTGATACCAAAACCTCATATATAATAACATTCAAACTTTGAGTCAAACATTTAAACTTTAGAATCTCTGCAATAATTATTTGCATTTTAGAGAAGTAATGAATCATTTATTTATCTCTATCTCTACCATTGAATTAGAGTTTTCCCAAAAGAACTTAACTCAAAGAAATACCATGGTTACCCAATATTTTAATTTGAATTATTAGTTAGGATAGGAATATTTGAAATGTTAGTAAGTAAAAAGTATACCTGGAAATAATGTTAATATTGTAGTTTTCCATGACTTAATTATGTGATTAAGGGTTACACTTTTCTATGCGTTTATGATATCCATTGGTCAGTACTTTCATTTATAACAGAATTTTGACCATGATACAACGTACAGAAAAGGTGAAATATTTAATATTGTACAATGTGTATTTGATTATTAAAGAGTATAGTTTTTAATTGAATTTTATAATAGAATTTATGAATGAGAAATAAATGCACCCAAAAATGCACCTTGTTCCGATACCAATTTATAAGTCATAGAAATCTTGATTGACAGGAATTTTAAAAAACTAAAAATGTTATTTTGATTTGTGATTAACCTAGCTCATAGAAAATATTTTTATTAATTGAATATGTACTAGTACAAATATTTAAATAAATAAATAAAATTAATAATTAAAATCACATCAATTTATCAAAACATTAATTATATTCAAATAAAATAAAAATAAATAATAAAAATTACAATATTTTTAATAAAACAAAAATATTGATAAAAACTGAAAGTTGAAAGTTTATATTTTATTCATTTGACAAATAAAATACCATTACTTTTGATAAATTAAGTAATTTATTGATTATATTCAAAAAATAAAACTAATCAATTATAAGTTATAAGATATTAATAATATACTAGGTAAAATTGTAAAAAACAGTAAAAAAATAATTTCTTAAGATTATATAAAAATAAAATTTCACGAATTAAACGCAATTTTATACGAAATAAATTCTTATTGAATGCCAATATCCGCGAGATATGACTCATAATTGGTTGCGAACTAAAAAAGGAAATATTAAATCACATTAAAGGATATAATTAAGTTTTTTACACATCAGGAGATTATTATATTTATATCTTATATTAATTTCTGAAAATATTGTTATTTTATAAGATTAAATTGAAATGAGTTTATTAATATCGCATTAATTATTTGAGCATGATACAAATTATTATACATATCATAAATCATCAAAAAAGTATCTGTAAGTAAGTGTAAGTACATATTTATTATAATAAATGACTGATAACTATCTAATTAAAAAAATAGACGAATAAAATGAGTTCGATAACATCTAAAAGTGTCAACAATTTTATATTTAATAATAGTTTAAAGTTTAAACTCAGAAATTCCTTTTAAAATCTCTAAAGTAATGTAAAAACCTTTTAAATAAAATCGCTTTTGAGTCAATTCAATGCAAATTTTATTGGAATTCAAATCCAAGACATCAAATATTTATATAATATTTATATCAATAACTATAAATAAATTCAAAAAATTTGGGAATAAATAAATTTAAATATAAATTATATCTCAAAAATCTAATCCATTCAAAGAATAAAATCAATTAAAATATTTTGAATGGAATTTATTTTCATTGGTTTTACATAATTTGTTTTGTTTTTCTTAATAGTTATTTAATGAAAGAATTTGGAATAAATTAAATTATAATAACATAGAAATAGTTGTTTATAAAATACTGAAACAATTAGTGATATGACTTATAGTAAGGAAAGACTTAAAATAATATGAAATAATAAATTTTTAATTAGAAGTAATTTTAAATTTTCATTCAAATAATGAGAGGTCAAAGTCTGGCAGTCCTTTAAAAATGATGTCAGGATCTTATGTTATCGAATATTATTATTATTAGACAATAATTATTATAAAATTTTATGAATAATTTTATAGAAATTAAATCATAAAATATTGATTTGATATAAAGTTTCAGCAAAACTGTTTGAAAAGATGTGTCGGGTCAGTGTTATGAAGTGATCGGTACTTTTAAAACAATATCAAAAGGCTTTTATTCACTGAAATTAGAAAAATAAATCAAATGAATCGATTGACCGATTTTCACATATTTCCAGAGAATAAGCGGTAAAAACGTGATTTAAAATGAAATGGATGATTTTGGTTTACAATAAGGTATTGTAGTTCTAAATTAATGACCTCATCATTAGATCATAATTGAATTTTTGGGTTCCAAAGCCTTTGAGTCGGCCTTAAGTTTAGACTTCAATTTGAAAGCAATCTTTAATTTAGTCACACATTGATAGCTGAAGAGAAGGCACTTCTCAGTGGAGCTGTTTTTTGAATTTGGGTCAAACACTTGAAAACAAGTTTTAATTTTTTAGTTTTTAAGTCGCTTTCAATTTGTGTTAATTTTGTAATGGAATTATAGAAGGCCTCCGATTTTCAAAGAGAGGACCTCTAAAGACATTTATTTGATGTAAATCAAAGCACTCGATATTTGGTCTAAATATATGTTTGTGTCCATTCCTTTCGTTTGGGTCCACTTTTCAGGTAATTGTCATTTCATTTTATTTATTCATTTCGATATAAATACATATTTTTAATTGAATTTTTCAATACTTTTAAGTTGAAGTTCTCTTTTGAATACTTAATAATTTAGTTCTAAAGTGAAACTCTTAAAAGTTTTGTCAGTTTATTCAATGATTGATAAAAACAAATTTTAGGGCAGAAATTGTGCGCCAAATGAGTGGGTATTTGGAAATAATAATAATAATTATTATTATTATTTATATGAATATCATTGCTCTCATTTGAGGTTTTACTCTATTCTTTTCATGTCTTTTATCCCTATTTTTTATCCAAAACCAACTTTTAATTCTTACAATACTTTTGGCAAACAAACAAAATTCCTAAAATTTTTTCATTTCAACTGTTTTGGGGCACAAAAACAGTTGAAATCAATTAGTATTTCATTTCTGTTGTTATAAAAATTCCTTTAATAAACCGGAATAAAAACAAATGTTTTAATTTTCGATATTTTAAATGTTAACCAAATATTGAGGTTTGAATCTAAAGAACAAATTTAAGGAAAATATGTAGAGAAACGAGTGATTATTAATCACTGATTAGGAATCAGTGATTAGATTTTGGTGGGAATCCAAACAAAATCCGTTTTTAATTGGATTTTTGTTTTAGTTTTAAGTTTATTTAAAATTATTTATTGTCTGAGAATACAGGTATGGCTTTACCTCAAAATTAGAGATAAGAACTTTAAAATCCTTTTAACGCAATTCAAATGAGAAACTCTTTTGCTTTAATTATATCTCAATTTGTTATAAATAAAAATTGAACATGGACATTTTCTCAAATAATTACTTGAAAAGTATTGAATATTATATTGAAGTCTAACCCAAATAAACATTAACTTTAGACTAAACTCAGAAAGTTTTAGCAATTAATGCATTTTTGAATAGAATGACATCATTTCGATTCGTTTGAAAAAATTCATTTCATTTGGAATTTTAATAAATTATTTGTAAATATTTATTTAAAAAAAACTCGAGAATAGAAAAGATATTCTGAACTCTTACTCTAATTTGTTAAGTTTTTGAATAAAAATTGACTAGATCAACTGGTTTTATTTATCCAAGTATAAAAAACAAAATGATTCGTTAAAACTATAACATAATATCTTTATTAAACTTTTAGTAAAAAAATGAATAATATTTGATAAGAATAATACCTTTTTTTTGAATATTTTGAAATTTTTATTCAAATTTCCTAAATTATACTAAACTTTTTAATAAAAATATTCTTCTTTTTTTTGTAACTAGATATTTTTTAAATTGGAAATGAAATGAGAACTCAATAGACAAAAATAAAAAAATGTATAACTAAAAATATAAGTGACAAATTCTAATTGCTTATTTTAAATAAAATGACCAGAACTATAATAAGTCTATTTTTAGGACATTTTTAGTCACTTAATGTCATAGTTTTAATAATTTATTTATATCCTGTTTATTGTCGGCATAAATGGACAGCAAAAACAGTGAATATATTTCAAAACAATTTTTAAATCATTTATCTGAATGTATATACGGTTCGACAAATTGAATGTATTTACAAAAATTAATGAAAGTTTGGGCACTATTTCTTTCTTACAATTATTTTAATTGGATTTTAATTCATTTACACTTTTTTCAAATTTATCATTCATTCAAATAATTAATGACAAGAGTTTTATCGCTTTGATTCCAAATAAATATTGATTTGCTTATATAGAACCTAGGGCATTCTTTTTAGTTTACCTTTTAATTGCAAGTATTGAGAGTAAACAGTAATCAACTATTTCTGTTCAACGATTACTAATTCAAAGGACCATATCTTTTAATTTTGGAAATTTTGATCAGAAAACTAATCGCAAAAGAAATCCATAAACGGAATAAACGGAATTCATTTAGAAAAATATGTTTCGCACACCTGTTGTGAGCGCCCGAAGCAAATCATATGTGAAAACAATCACTAATTAGTTTTCGCTACAAATTATATTATTTCGAAATTCACTTCTATTCATGAATGAGCTATCGATCACTTAATTGGCGAAACGATTGGAAATATTTGAAAAGTTATATTCGAGCAAATTTTGGTTAACTCAATGCCTCTTCAGGAAGTGTTGATCAACATTTGCTTACATAACATATTTTTCAATTATTTCCAAATCAAGAAAAAAGATTAAATGCTTTTTTGTTCGTTCGTTAAAATTATAAATTTTTAGGGAATTTGTAGTTCATATCAAATACGAGATTATCATTGAGTTTGAAATATTACTAAATTATTACTCAACCGATCGATTCAAATGTTAGAAATCTTTAATAAATTACAATTTTTTATATTTTTATTTTAAATTCAATACTAAAATTACAAATTATTTTTAGTGAAATCATTAATAACTATATTTTATAGTATAAAATTTGGTTTAAAATTATACGAAATATAATATTATTACCATTTTTCACAAAACTATTCTTGAAATTTATTGAATTTTTTAATCACTTAATTGTTAACATTTATGAATAGTTCAGTTCAAATGAATTGAGTTGAGTTCCATTCATTTGAAAATAATGTTTGGATTCTATTGATTGTAGTTTCAATTTTATTTGGATTAAATCGAGGGGTTATTTGCATTTCAGGTAATAAATGATGATTTATATGTAAACTACAGCGAAAAGTGTTTCAAAATGGGGCTGAAGTGGGGCTGAAGTGGTATTCCATTTGACTCCAACACATTTTTGCAAATCATTCAAATTTGATGATTGCTCTGCAATTTTTACTCAATTTCTAACTAAAAGAGTCATAAAGTGAATTCTAGTCTCAGTTTTTTATGTTTCAAATGTATTGAATATTTAATTTGGTTTATAAATCATATAAAGTGACAAAAAAGTGACTAGCTCACACTAGCTAAGACTAGCTCATGACTAGCTCAAAATGTTTCAACTATAAGTCTCACTCTTACTTTAATTAATTCAATGAAAGTTTGGAAGAATTGAAACAATAAACTGTTGAGTGAGTGAACCATTTCTATGTAAAAATAGTGAGTAATATATAGGCTGGCAATTACCATGCTAATTCTAGTTCTAATTTGGTTTATTCTAAAACAATGTTCGGAATATGAGAACACCTTTACGTTTAGTCACTAAATGAATGAAATCCAAAATAATTTACAAAATCATTGAATAAATGCATTTAAATGTAACTTAAATTAACGTTAGTTTTGGTTTAATTAATAATAAGTTTGATATCAGAGCGAAACAAAAATTCAAATTTGATTTTGTTTTCAAAGCAAATCATATTTTATTTCAAAGTTTCAAACCTTAAAACCAGTCTTTCATTGGATAGAAGTCTATTCACAAAAAGGGAGAATAAGAGCAGAAAAAGAGCGTTGAGTCGACTTATTGTATGAAAAGTGACGCCCACTTAACACAACACAAACTGAACTTCACTGCAATCCAAGCATTTTCTCTT
>JAQIXI010000957.1:0-16977 GCA_034700165.1 Galumnidae sp. Gr-Ori-00277 | reverse complement strand
TTCCGGGTAATCCCGAGGGCTACCCAGTGCTCCCTTACGCTACAATATTGTGCACTTACTTTCTGCCTGACCCTGTAGATCAAGAGCAATACCATGCAACAATATAAAACTTATCCAAGCTAAAGCAAATAATCTTTTTAAACGCATAAACTAGAGATTGAACCATAATTTCATTTTAAAAATTAATTTGATCTAGCTTATATGAAAGAATAATACATAACTTTAGTAAAAACATTGATCTCAGAATATAACTCAATATATAACACTTGTGGAGACATAAGGTTTAAAATAGTGAAAACAGATTTGATCTAGCTCATCTGTTTCAAGAGCTGCAGTTGTTCAAAGAGGCAAAGATAATGTTGAAAACTTGTGTATAATTTTAACCATTTATTTATGAATCCATTAAAGAAGATTTTGTATTCAAATGAATGGGAGAGTCATTGACCGACAGCTACCAAATGGTATTCAAATAGACATCCATTTAAGTTAACAGTTATTTCATTTGATTGCACTTAAATGTTGTTCAAATGAATTAGTGGTCACCGAAATAAACTTTTTGGTCACTCCTTTACTTTTTTACAATAAAACAAAACCTTTGGTTCTAAACTTTTAACAACTTTTATATTCTATTTATATATTATTTTTTATACAATAATATAAAAAAACTATTATTTATAACTAATAAAACAAACTTTTAAGTAAACCTAAGAAAAAGTATTATATTTTGGATTTCAATCAATTTATATTTGGAAGGAATTTGTAATGTCAAGAGAAAACATAAAATAGTTATGTTTAGCCACTCATCCACAGGTTACCAATTGACCTTGTTTACAATATATTTTTTCACTTTTAAAACCAGTTTCTATTGAAATAAATAGAAATCTTAATAAAATATGAGGCCATCCGTCCGAACATATCATTTATGATTAACTAAAATCTGAAGTATATCTGAATTATTTTATTATATATTCATTAAAAAAAATTAATTCAAATGAAACAAAGTTTTGAACAAATTTTTAAAATTTCTATTCGTTTGGGAATTAGAAAAAATGTATTTATATTTTTAATAGTTGTGATCGGATTGTATTTAATGTATTTTTCATCCGATTTATGGAGAAATGATAAAAATGTGTCAAAACATAATAATGTTATAAAACGTGTAAATGTTTGGAAAGATTTTAATCACATTTCACTTCCGAATCTGATTCAAAGACAACCGATTTTTGACAGCATAGAAACCATAACTTCAGAAAACTTGTCTTCTTTGATAAATACATCAAAAAATTCGACGATCTTGGTAATTATTAGATCCATGTAAAAACAATTTTTTAATTATACAAAGAATTATTTCCCAGAAAACAAATGAAATGTTTTCACAAACAGAAACACAGAACCAAAGAAAGAAAAATTTACAAAAATTGTGTCAAAAGTATGGACTCAAACATAGAATTATATCGATTTGGAGGAAATCCAGTAATAATTATAAGGGAAGACAAAGATATTGTTCAACAAAAAACTGTCCGATTCTTTTGGATGAAAAACATAAGTTTATGTATTGTTTCGTACAAAAAATCGCTTCGACTTCAATCAAGAAATTATTCATTAAATTAAGTGACAAACAATTGAAGTACAGCACAAACACAACTGAATTTCATTTTATTGCAAATGAGATGTTGTCGCGAATCAGTCCAATGTTTTTCAGCACAAAACAGAATAAACAATATTTCAAAGCAATATTCGTGAGACACCCTTTCCTTAGACTGATTTCAGCGTTTAAAGACAAGGGAGAAAAAAGTCGATCTGAAGAACCATATTTTTATGACAAATATTGGGATCCAATTATGAAAAAAACGAGAGGAGTCCTCACAAATGATTCCAAACCGTATTTTAAAGAATTTGTTGAACTTTTATTAACTTCAAAATTATATGAATTCGATGAGCACTGGTCTCCCATTTGGAATAGATGTGAGCCCTGTTATGTTGAGTATGATTTCATCGGTAAACTGGAAACCCCTCAAGACTTTGATTTATTACAAAAACAAATTAAATTAGAAATGAATGAAAAGATTTGGGAAAACAAGAATTGGAATAATTTTAGTAATAAAGAAGTTATGAAATATATGCGCGAAATTACAGCCCAACAGATCATCAAATTATATAAAATATATTTTCTTGATTTCAAACTATTTGGTTATACCGTTGAAGAAATATTCAAATAATAGAAATTCTAAATAAAAGCGAAGAAAAAATAATTGAAAATAAATCCAAAAATTGCAGATAAAGGGGTCGAACGTCAAGACGTCGGACAGACTTTAGAAGAAATTCTAAAAATCAAACAAAAGGATAAAATAGAGAACAATAGACTTCCGTTTCGTCTCCGAAACAATTCAAAGGATTTGATTCAAAACTTTTGAGTCAAAAGTATCGAAAGGTGTAAACGGTTTAGAAAGAAATCTCATATAAACGCATTTCAAACAATTAAATTTAAAATTATAACGATTGTACTCAAGTGTTGAATGCCTTTACTATTGATAAAAGTTTTCTATTAAAATATTTTAACACCTTGTTCATTAATTGTTCATTAATTGTTCATTAATTGTTCATTAATTGTTCATTAGTTGTTAATTAATTGTTAATTATATTTAAAATATCATTAAAGATGTTAACAATAAAAGTAATGATTTCATTAGATTTGAATTTCATTAATATTAAACCAAAACTTAATAAAACGGTTTTATCTCTAATTCATATCTTTATATAAAGTTTTTAAAAGAAGTCCTAAAAACTGAGTTACAGTGTATAATGGATTGGATTTGTTTCTGTTGTGAACTGTTTTGTAGTTTCCGTCCAAAAGCTGATAGAAAAATGAATAACATTACGCTCTGGGATTACTAACAATTTCATGTGACATATGAAGAGACAAATAATTACCAAGTAACTCTTGATCAGGTTGGATTTTTATTTGGAACCAAAGGATATGACTATAGAAGTAGGAGTGAAATAGGAACTGGCAACTTTTCAAAAGTTTATAAAATACATTTAATGAAAGACAGAACAAAAGTGTTAAAAGAAATTCATCTAAAATGGAGGGAAAGGGAATCCCATTTAAGACAATTAACTTATAAGTGAAGTTCAGGAAAAAATAGTTTTGCTATCAATTTATGGTTTATTACTTTAATGCCAATAATTTTGGAACCGTTTAAGATATTTAATAATACATGTACTTGGTATTTAACTACGAAATGTTATTTTATGCATGATTTTACCAAGTTTCATCAAAATAAGTTGAGTAATTTCTAAACAGGATCAATTTAAAATTTAAAAATTTTGAATTTTGAATGCTCATAAGCTTCTAAACTAATAAGAATGTTAAAAAACATATACCAAATTTTGACCTAGTTTATAAAAATATTCGAAATATCTCTTAGCGTATTATCCCATATCAGTCGAAATAAGTGAATTTGACCCTTTCCACAAAATTGTGTTCAGAGCATATAACGGTATTCCCGTATAAATTGAGGAATAATTTTGTTTTGTTTCTCTCAATAGAATATAGAATTTATTGGATTCTATTAATAATTCATTTTAAAACGAACTCAACTTCTATCCAAGGAATTTAAAACACACTTTAATTAAATTTCTATTTTATCTTATCTTACAAAACATTAATTTATAATTTGTTATATAATATAATTCAAAACAGAAAATATTTTCATAAAATTTGTTTGAATTATATTTAAAATATGTCCTCATTTAAAGGGGTCTAAAAGGAATATTAATACATATATTACATATTATTCCGTAAATGTAGTGAATAATTGTTTATGAGATGAGAAATAATCAATTATGAAATGTTCGAAGTATTGAAATAAATGATAAAATGATAGAAGCACCAAGTTCATTTATTGTTATTCAAAAATTATATTCAATTAACAATCAATTCATTCATTATTTAAAACATTTGTCAAAATTAATGAAATGAAAAAATTTAATAAATATTAACCAAAATTTTTAAAAATGAAATTAATTTTTCATTAAAAAAACAAAATAAAAATTATTTTAGAAAATAAAACTTAAGAATTTAAAAAGTATATGACCAAGATAAATTAAGACAAATTTAGAAAAATTATTTAATTAAGAAAACTTTAATTCTGTTAAAAAATGCATTTGAATTAAGAATTGAAAGCATTTAAATTAAAGAATTAAAAAAAAACATAAAATAATATAAAGATTTGAGATTTTTCTGTATTTCGGAAACATTTTATTAGAAATTGAAAACATTCTAAAAGTGAAAATCTTGGCTCAAAAATATCTATTTTTACAAAAATGAAATGAATTTTCAATCAATTGATGCAAAAATCATTCTCCGGAAGACAAAGAGGGAAGAGTCGATAACTTTAAAGAAATGTCTTCAACCATTTTGTCTACTCTTTCTGAAAGCCCTTTGAATTTGTTGAGGTCGGGTCCGAGCATTTTGACTAATGCCGGGACGTCGTTATAACTTACGGCCATAAATCTGAATAATGCGGTCAAACACAGAAAAGCTGTTCCAACAAATATATTAAACCAAATGTTTTGGAATCTTAATTGAATACAAACCCTGTTCTTCTCCCAGTTCTGAGTGAAGAAACTGAAGAATAGCTGTCGCCAATTCTGTAGCCGTATCTTCAAATAGTTCTTTGAGAGCCAAGTTGTAAATCAAAGCGACGCCAGTCTTTTGAAGAGTTGTCAGTTTGTCGTTAAGAACTGTATGAACTGCAGCTCTGGTTGTGGTTCGACTATTGCTAGAAGACTGACCATCAGATTCAGTCCATTCACTAATATATAAGAGCCAATCAAAAGTTGTCGGTTGTCCGCAGAGATTACATAAAAGTTTTGCGATCTCTTCCTGTTCTGCTAAAGTCAATGACTCTATTCTATTGATATAACTCATAATTCTATGATCTTTTCTATCTTGGTGCAATACCAAAACGATGTCGTCTTTAAGAGCAGCCGCCTGTAATACTTCCAGAACCAGAAGCGGCACATTTGGGGCAAACTTTCCCTCTCCTCCACTAAAACAATTGAAATTAAAGATATTTTTAATTAAAATATAATTCATACCTTAATAATAATGAGATGAACTCAAGGTGTTCGTCGCCAATTGCCCAAGCACCACTTTCCGATGTCAGATATTCACACAATTCTTTCAAATACTGTTGTTGTTCGGCACTCAACTGATCGGACACTAATTCTGTTAACTTCTTGATAGCCTTAACGCCCTTTCATTTCAATAAGAATTTTATTAAAAAAAAGAAATCAAAAGAAAGTCTTACGTCGACGTCTTTGAAAACAATGGGCGGATCCTCGTATTTATACGAACGTCTGGTTGTCGTCGATTTAGGAGTTGTGTCTTCTTCTTCTTCTTTGTGGTCAACCATTTCTTCGCTTTTTTCTGAAATATTGGTTTCGGTTGAATTGCTTTCCATTTTTGTGTCAATGATTTCTTTATTTGTTTGTTGAGTGCAATTCAGTAATGATTGGCTTTGAGATGACCTTTCAATTAGTGTCTCTGTTGGGACAGTACTTCGATTGAGAGTTGAGTCAATAAGAGGCGAATTAAGATTTCTATTATTTTGGACGACACCACTGAAGGCAACACCACTTCCTTCGGGTCTTATACTCAATGAATTCAAATATAATTTCAATGTTTGACCTAAAGGTCTAAAAATTGAATCAAAAGTTAACTAAAGTATTGAGAAAATGTGAGAAAACAAGAGAAACAGTTTTGGCATCGCTTTGACTCCAAAAGGATTATAACAACTATTGAGAGTGAAATCGGAGTAAAGAAAAAATAGTTAAAAATAGAAATCATTGGTTTTCATGCGTTTGGAAATCAGTTCACTTTTAACTTTAAAATAATGAAAAAAGAATTGAAACCAAATTCACTCAAATATTACACTAAAAATATTCTCAATTTATTGAATTCAGAATAAATTGACTTATGATAAATGTAATGACCAAGCTAACTTTTTATTTGTATTAAAATATTAAAAAAATTCAACATGCAACATTTAATAATTATAATAATATAATACTCTTTTATTAATTTTAGTCATTAATAATAATTATAAGAAATTATTTAATTTTTTGTTGAAAACAATTTAAAATTCTTTTGAAATAAAAATTTAGAGAACAGTTATAGCTTTTTATTAATGTATGCTCACAATATACCATGGTTATTTGTAGATAAAATCAATTTGCTTTGCTATCATTAAAAATAATTCAAGAATTTCTACATGGTTACATTTATTGTGATGTAAAAATAAGTATGAAATACATACAATCTATCTTTAAATTTAACCTGGCAAAATTTTAAATTAAAATTAAAATACTTTTATTTAATATAAAATAATTAACTAATAGAGTATAATTCCCGGGTTGTTTCCTTCTGTACTGTTGATAGCTCCTTGGTGTTTATACTAAAACTTAGTAACTAAATCAAAGTTTGGCGGACCCGCTATACCCATAATGTTAGGGGGTTTATGTTCTGTTGTTTACAGATTTATTGTGCATTTGACCCTAAAACACCTAGGATCTTCTGCTTCTACTTCATGAAAAATGAAAATTTTAATTAATATAATTACTAACAAATTAGCTCTAAATTGAATCAATAATTTATAAAAGAGTTTAATCCGTTGTCAGAATTCTTAAATATTGAGAAATAATTATAAAATATAATAACTTCTGGTTTATTGATGTTTAATATTTTGACCAAAAAATTAATAAATATTATTCATTGGTTTCGGATTATTGGAAACTCAAAGATTCAAAATTACTTTTTTAAGTGAACTAATTGTGTAAATTATATAAAAAAAATGGCAAATTTACTCGATTCGTAAAGAACTGTATTAAATATTGGATATGAGCAAGGACAATAATTTTTATATATCAATAAAGATTATATGAAAATTTCCATTAAAATAATTTGACAAAATTATTCTCCAAAATTAGAATCTATTAAATCTCTTAGAAAATCGAATCTTAGTTATATCTTTTTCCGATTTTGCCAAGGTTCTTTACTTTATTGATTTAGCAACAAAATTAACTATAGAAAAAACTAACAAATATACTAGTACAAATGGGTAAATAGAATTTTAAATTAATTTTATAATTATTATAATATAATATATGAAACTTTAAAAAATTTAAACAATAAAATTAAAACAATTATCGATTAATTATATAAATAATTATACAATAATTTAATAATAAGTTTGGCTTAAAATTTGTTTTTAAACGTAAATTAGTTACTGAAAGCCAAAGCAGACAAACCCTAACAAATAAATTGTAATAATTTGATAATTTTAATAAAATGATTAAACACTTTTTGGAAAAATGGAAATTAGTTTTGATATTAACAAAATGTGATCATAAGTATGTTGTAAAAAAGACCTGGATTATTGTTTTGAACTATTCTTTAATATAATAAAAATTAAATTTATATATAATTGATATAAAGTTATATATTTTGTTAATTCTTTATTTCATTGAAAATACCAGAAAAACCATAAAATTGTATTCAATGAAAACTTCAATGTTTTGGTAAAAACTTAAAAATAAGTCAATTTATATGGAATGCAGTTTAGGACTGAAAATATTTTTAGAGAAATTGCATAACTGTTGACAATATTATAAAAAAACTTTTCGTTGAATTTATTTTTTTTTATGTTAGAAAACATTCGTTAAAATTCTTTGAATTGATTTCAATTATTTATTATGAGTTCATTTTGACTGAAAACCAAACTTTGTATCAAACGATAAGCAGTTCCTCATTCAGTACTTAAAGTTTAAGAATTCTAAGAAGTTTTTTCATTTTAGTGTTAAAAAGTAATTGACAAAAAAAGTACTCTTGGCCACATTTGGCTAAATATTCCCTAAGGGTAGGAAAAATTCCTCAAAGTCGGGGTAAATTTTTATCACTTTTAAGAAAAATTGGAAATTTCTGTATAAAAATTTATTTAAGATTTAAATAATTATTTTTCATTTCTAAAATTAAACGTATTTTTGAAATCTTTTAGGAGTTTGGATTAGAGACACAATTTTGAGGCCATAAAAACTAAAATTTAGATTTTGTTTCCATCATTGAAGTAAAATTGACTAAAAAGTAACTAAGAATAGCTAAAAATCCATAAAATAGTCTAAAATTTAGGCCACTTTAGGCTCTAAAGTGTTGGCACTCAAATCAGCCTCATTTTACATATACAGGCTAACCCCACTTAACCTTTGTTTTAAGGTCAAAACCTTGGTTGTTTCGCGCATTCCTAGTCTTAGACAATGGATTCCAAAAATGATAAAACTTTGGTCACAACCAAAAACAAAATTTCAATAATATTTAGTGTTATTTAAATTTAATAAAAATATTTTAAAAAAAAGGTTATATAAAGATTTGTTTAGATTTGATTAGATTTGTTTTATTGAATTATCATTAAAATTGAAGAAACGATTGGGTCATTTCGTTTCAAAAAGCAATTAACTAAAACTTATGGCAATTATTCAATATTTTTAATGAAAAGTATTTAGACTTTATTTGAAATTTAAAAAAATTGAACAAAAAATAACTTAATATCAAAGTTAAGGCTTTAATATTAAAATCGCAAAAATAAGTTATTTATAGTTTGTATTCAAAATAATTAAAAGTTTAGAAAAATTGGAGGAAAACTCAAAAATAAATAATTAATTGAGAATAAAATGAAGAAATTTCTCAAAAAACTATGGAATGCATATCAAAAACGATTCAAAAATTTTATAATCAAAAAGAACTCACGTATTGAGTACTTCTTGTGGTAAATCTATGATCTCCTGAGGAATTCCTCTTCCGGTCATAAATATAGATAATTCGTTACTAAAGTTATTGCAATTGTGTTCAATTAAATTATATGTGCCGGGACTGCAATTTATTATAATCTTAGTAAGTTTTGCTAAGTTTTAGTATTAGAATTGTTGACTCACGCAAAAGTAGAATCACCAAGGCTAAATAAATACTCCAAAAACAAACTGTAAGGCAATTGGCTTTTGCCGAGTGATAGTATCTGATCCGGTTCTCCCAAAGTTGTTTCACCCTTTTGTAAATCATTTATAAATACCTCAAACAATGAATTATTAGTAAATAAATACCGCATTACAGCTCTCAATACCAAAAGAGCCGAAGAAGTATTCCCTGTCGTAAGCGATGACACTCGTGTGCCAAATACCGGGCAATTCCTTCCCTTAATTACAACCAAAGTTTAAAATTAATTTAAATCCAATCATTGATTACCCAAAAAGAGTTGACTAAAGGCTTTTGCCATTCCTTTTGACATATCGTAGATATAAAGAAGAACTTCTGAAGATTCCTCCAAATCAGACATCACTTCATTTGATTAAAACTTAAACATAAATAAAAACAAAAATAAAATTTAAGAAAAGAAAGCCATTAGTTATTAGTTAACAAATTAATTATTTAATAATCAGATCAAATAATCTTCAGATTTAATGCATTTTAAATATATTTGAAAACAAATGCAAAGTCATGTCATTTATAACAAGTGATGACATCTTTTGTTTGATTGTCAGCTGTTTTTACATCAAATAATTGAAATAATGAGTCATTTCTACTCAAATGTCATTCAATTTCTACAAACAATTCAATAATAAAATTATTTTATCTCTTATTGTCTTTAAATTATTTTCAAATCTTTATATTTTTAATTATA
Source organism: Galumnidae sp. Gr-Ori-00277 (assembly GCA_034700165.1). Taxonomy (NCBI): domain Eukaryota; kingdom Metazoa; phylum Arthropoda; class Arachnida; order Sarcoptiformes; family Galumnidae; species Galumnidae sp. Gr-Ori-00277. Next base: position 7,243 of record JAQIXI010000957.1, on the reverse strand, counting down.
ACTGATTTTTAGTCATTAATAGCCATTAATAGCAATGTTTAAGTCGACCTCAACTTTCGACAAATTATTGGGTAATTTAAACAATTGATAATTGAATTAATAGTTATGACGCCATTATATTATCTTTAAGATCGGGCCACAAGTCTAACCAATTTGGAGCCGGACTGGAACGCCATTCTCGCCATTTGTGACACAATCAGACAAAACGACGTCCAGTATTTGCCTTAATATCTTTGAAATGGTTTTAATAAGTGATGTCTTTTCAGAGCGAAGTATGCGGTGAACGCCATAAAGAAGAAACTGTACGCCACAAACCCTAACGTCGAACTTCTGGCACTTCAGGTACTGACCTGACTCTGACTCTTCTTTTATTAGAATTTTTAAAATATCAATGAAATGGTAGGTATTGGAGTCATGTATGAAGAATTGTGGCGCAGCTTTTCATAACGAGATAACCACAAAACCATTTATGGAAGAATTGAGAGAAATCGTGAAAATGTCCTCCGATTCCAAAGTTAGGGACGAAATATTGAAACTAATCCAAGTGTGGGCCCACGCATTTCGTAATGAGCCGATCCATAGAGCAGTTCAGGACACCGTCAACTTAATGAAAGTCGAGGGCTATAAGTTTCCCGTTCTTAAAGAGAGTGACGCCATGTTTGCCGCCGATTCGGCGCCCGAATGGGCTGATGGCGAGTGTTGTAATCGGTGTCGGACACAGTTCTCAATGGTTAACCGAAAACATCACTGCCGTAACTGCGGACAAATATTTTGTCACAAATGTTCGTCTAAATTGTCAACTCTTCCCAAATATGGTATCGAAAAAGAAGTTCGCGTTTGTGACGACTGTTTCGATAAATTAAATAAATCGGGAAAATCGGGTGAAAACTCTTCCGCTAAAAGTGTTGCCCCACTTAATGGCTCTGAGAGTACGCCTAAAACTAAGACTGAGAACACCAAAAGTGAAAGAGAAATACAAGAAGAGGAAGAGCTTCAGTTGGCTTTAGCTCTCTCTCAGTCTGAGGCTGAGTCTAAAGAAAGAGAACAAAGGAATAGATCGCTGTCTGCTTCGTCTTCGCCCTATAATTTTGGAGTAACCGTTGGAACAAAACTTAATCAGAAAAGCAGTTCTTCGCCTAAAATAGTGGACTCATCCGTGAAATCGTTATCTAATAATAGCGTCGAAGATCCCGAACTCTCGCGTTATCTCAATCGAGATTTTTGGGAACAAAAAACAATGAATAGTCACTCAATGGATGGCGATTCACCCAGTCCCATTCCCAGTGCACCACAACCTCAACAAATGATGAACAACACAACAGTTTCGCATAAAAATAGTTCTCATATGAGTCCAGACGTAAACAAATTTAAGGATAAGATATCGAATGGAATCGACGTAGAAATGGAAACATTTCTGTCGTCTTTGAGGTCTGCTCTCGAAATATTTGTTAATCGAATTAATTCGAATCAATTGAGAGGCCGTCCCATCGCTAACGACAGTGCAGTTCAGTCACTGTTTATGAACATAACAAATATGCACTCAACTCTTTTGGCTTATATTCAACAACAGGACAACTCTCGCACTCATTTTGAAGGTCTTCAGGATAAGTTGGGACAAATCAGAGATGCCAGGGCCGCTTTAGATGCACTCAGAGAAGAACATAGGGAACAACTGCGCAGAGAAGCTGAAGAGGCAGAGATCTTACGTCAACAACAAATGGCGCAGAAACTAGAGATAATGAGAAAGAAAAAGCAGGAATATCTTCAGTATCAGAGAGAGATCGCTCTCCAGAGAATGCAGGAACAGGAGAGGGAAATGCTTATTAGACAGGAACAGCAAAAATATGTACCCGTTTGGCAACACTCGGCTCCAACTCAACAAATGATGTACTCTAATGGCCCCCAAACGGGTCCTTCAAATTATATGCCATACGTCAACCCTTCTGTCTCTCAGCCACAGAATACAAATGCTGCGCACCCTTACATCACTAATTCTATCCCCAGTAATAGCTGTCCAAATGTACAGATGTATGCACCCCCGCCGCCACCGCCACACCACCAATATATTGGCCCCTCTCCTCATGTACCGCATGCAGGAACTGCTATGACTCAACCAACTGTTTATGACATGCAATCAATGGTTAATAATTTGCCACAAATGCCAGTCAATAATCAGATGCCGAATATAAGCGGACACATTCCTATGAGTGGACCGAATCCTCCGCAAAATGAAGGCCCACAACAGGGGACACAACAGATACAAAATATCAACAGCGCTCCCACACAACCACTCGTTGAGGAACCACTTATTTCTTTTGATTAATTTCTCAATAAGAGAACGAATTATTATTATTATTATTATTATTATTGATATTTTTATTGTATTCTTTCCTTTAATTAAAATTGAGTGCAATTATGTCTTCAGTTATATTTTTTCACAAAACCTTTAATTTGAAATCAAATGAATTGACTAAAGTTTATCCTTTTTATTAGTAATAAATAAACGATTTATACATTAAATTTGAATTTTCTTAATGATTAACCATTGGTTACAACAACTCTCGATGTAAACTTTATTTCATATTATTTTGAAAGACATGTAAAGCGTTTTCATTCCAATTATTATTCCAACAATTTTTTGAGTGATTTTTCTCCAAATAATTGCGAAATGAAACCAAAGTTTGATTTTCTTCGGGAAAATTATCAAAAATATTTTCCAAATGTTTTGCCAATTGTTCACTACTTTTGAATAATAAACCGTTTTCTTTGTTTTTGACCAATTCGTCGATACTGTCAACAGTAGAGGAAATTTAAATAATGAAATGACTTTTTATTGCAAATAATCAAAAAAAGCAAACCATTGATAATCGTAGGCACAAACTGGTAAACAACACCCGAACATATCCACGACTTTCATTGGTAGGTCCAAATTGCTAGATGATTTATGCAAACATATACCAAGGTCAGCACTTGCCACTAATTTTGGATAGTCCTGAGCCGAGAGCCACGGAAACACAACTTTAATTGAAGTAAACATTTTATTTGAGATCTTTTGCTGATAATATTGTTTGAGTGGACCCTTTCCGGTGATAACACATATAAGTTGCGGCAATTTTTCATTAATTTTACTTAAGTTGTCATAACTCTGGAGAGCCTCAAACAAAATATCAAAGTCTTCATCTTCTGTCCAACTCGTGCTACTCATGACAAGAGCGGGTCGTTTCGCTTTAAGAGAGAGCTCTTCACTAATTGAATGACGTTTTGTAAAAACGGTTTCATTTTCATTGTTTATGTTTTCGGCCGCAAATTCTTTGTATTCAAACTTCAATTTATTAAATAAGTTGTGTTTGTCTTCAATAGGAATCGGAGAAAAGATATCGGGAGGTCTGTCGTAAAGCACTGAAGCACTGAAATCAGTTTTAAAAACTAACCAAATATTAAAACCATTAAAAATTCAAACCTAATATTGTATTTATTTTTCAAATCAGACTTCAGAGCATTTGTAACACAAAAATTGAAATCAGATTTAGAGCCGATATATGTCTCAAACCATTTGCAAATTTTCACCAAAAAGTGATTCTGTCCTAAAGACAGGGCAAGTATTGTGAAGCCATAATTATGCCAATCAATTACAAAACGAGAACCGCGAAGTCTACAAACCATCCAAACGATGCCCAGAGTTGGTATCGACGGCGGGTTCTTAAAAGACAAATCATTTTAAATGTTTTAAATAAAAGTCTTTAATAAAGGATTACCTGAACTAACATATAATCACTTCTTTTTAATGATAATAACCAATAAAAGAGAACAATTGACTGCCACAACACTTTCAAGGCATAGATAAATAACCTTGGTAAATCTTTATAATAAGAAATTATTGATATCTTTTTTTTAAAAAAAAGTTGTGTCCATACTATTGACACTTTGAGGCACTTCTCTCATGAAATGGCATTCAATCGATTCATTTCTAATAACCCTTTCATTTGGTTCCGAACCTTAAATCCAAAAATTTAATAAATTGTAAAAATATAAAAACTTTATGAAAAACCTCTAAAACCGAGAAAATCGACGGCGAAGTTATTTGAAGCCAAAGACAATGAGTGATATTGCATTCGAGGACTTCTTCCGATGTCTCCCAACACACAAACAATGACGCGCTTCTTCTCATCTCCAGAAGAACTCATTTTAAAGAATTATTGGAATCGATAGCAATATAAGCACTTTTAAATGTTATAAACTGTGACTGGATTGTGCCTGGTACAATTTACAATACAACTGTAATATCACTTCCAAATTGATATAAACTAAAGAAAACAAAAATAATGTCTTTAAAAATACGTTTATATTTATATTATTTTCTGTTGAAAACGAAGTGTTTGTAAACAAACTTTAAATTAATTTATTTATCGGATGTGATGTCAGGCGAAGACTCGGGGGTCGACGCCGGCAGTAATGCCAGTAATGAAAGCATTTGTATGTCTTTGGCCTCTTCTGACAGCGACTACGAGAGAGAAGACTTCAATGTTGACCAAAACCAGAACCAAAACGAACCGATAATTGATGTCAACCTAAATGTTGGCAATCATTCAAATCAATGCAATTCTAGTGATTCCGCAGAAAATTTGGTATTAATTGTGATATTTCTTAAATCTCTAAAATTATTCCCAAATAATTTGATTTAATAACAATTTTTATGATTTAATAATTTTTATTTTAATTTTTATTTTGGATCAGAATTTCGGTGATAACTGTTGCGAATCTCAAATGAATGACATGTCTTCGTTTATGTCTTCGCACTCAGTTTTGCCAATTCCGTCCACTTCTTCCTCTTCTTCTTCTGCTTCGACTTCACATTCGATGCCCTCAATTGGTTCTCAGTGTCACTACGAAAGAGTTCACTCAAGTTCTGTCTCGACTCAAGTAAATGATTTGACCGATATTTTCGATAAACCATTTCTCGGAGAATCCGAAACCGAAAACCATTTGATTGGAATTTCAAACGATTATAATTATAGTAATGAAGAACAGCACAACTTTTACCCTAAAATCAGAACTAATCGTCAAAAGAGTCATGAAATCCGAAAAAAGCATATTTTTAAAGATATCTCAGGTTTTCCTTATATTCAGTATCTCTGCAACGGCTCTGTCAGTGCCCTTACAAACAGTGCAATGAGTTAATGCACAGAACATAAGTTACACACTTTAGACAATAAAATGTATGAAATTTTTCAACAAAACTTTCTTTCAAATTGTAATCTTAGGCTCAAAGAGTTTTTATTTGGTGGAACTTACGTCCACTAACTCTTTGCAGTGTTTGTAAGTGCACTGACAGAGCCTTTGCAGAGACCGTCACTTAAACTTTGATTAACTTTTGTTTGAATTTCAATGAAATAACAGCCGAAAGACTTTTGAGAAAAGCCTCGAATTCTAACGATTTTGAAACCGTAGAAAAACTTTTAAATGAAGGAATTGATCCGCAATCTTGTGATGAACGGAAGCGGACAGCACTCCATTTCGCCGCCTGCAAAGGAAATACTAGAATCGGTATTCATATAAATGTGTTAATAATAACGAATAACTCATTTATTTAATTGTGATTAAATCAGCGCAACTTTTATTAGAGAAAGGGGCCGACCCTAACCAGAAAGACGCAATTGGCAATACAGCTTTGCATTTAGCAGCATGCACAAATCATATTCAAGTCATTACATTACTCTTAAGCGCCGGAACAGATATAAAGTCATTAGACAATTGGGGCCGAACACCACTCCATTTGGCGCAGTCCAAACTCAAAATGATTCAATCAATGCAACGCTCAGATATGTCTATTAATTCGGATCAGTTAAAGAATGAAGTGCTTCAAGTGCTTCAAATGATGTCAATTTATTGGCAGCGCTCCGGCAAAAGTGCAGAACTTGAACTTCTGACTGCATTTACCAATCGATTGCATTTATCGCAGACCTGCGAAGAAGTAATTATTTCTATATTTTTCATATTTTTATAATAAATTTTTAATTAAATAATTTTTAATCGATTTTTTCTATGAAAGGTTGGAACAGATGTTAAGGACCTTTTGACGAGTTTATCGCACCTGACTTTGTGACTACACTTCACTTATAGTTATAAATTATAAGTTTATACATATTTGATAAATGTTTTAAAACTTTTGACTTAAATTTTTTGTTTTGAATTAAATTTCAAAATTTATTATAATTTAAATCATTTGAATATAAATTCATTTAAAGCCATAAATTTGTGTTAAATGAATATTAAAGTATTCATTGCATACAAATCACTACAAATGATTCCATTTATTCACTTTTGAATTTCAATTAAAACCTAGAATTGATTTCTTTGTATTCATTGAGACACGAATTTTTGTTCAATAAATTTTGCCAAGTTTATTTCAATCTATTTACATTCACTTTTATCTTATTGTGAACAAAGTAATTTTTCTTGCTAGCTCAAGTTTATATTTCTTCTTTCTTTTATTGATATTTAACGACAATTTTTTGGTCAAGGACATGGCTAAGGACATGGCTAAGGACATGGCTAAGGACATGGCTAAGGACATGGTTAAGGACATGGTTAAGGACATGGCTAAAGACACGGCTAAGGACATGGCTAAGGACATGGCTAAGGACATGGTTAAGGACATGGCTAATGACACGGCTAAGGACATGGCTAAGGACATGGTTAAGGACATGGCTAATGACACGGCTAAGGACATGGCTAAGGACATGGCTAAGGATATGGTCAGTACAAAAAATGATTGAACTCTAGAGAACTACTCATTCTAAATGTAACAAGGTATATTTTATTAAGATATCAGTTTATTATGAGACGTAAAAATATTTTTTAAGTCTCTTTTTATGGCTCAATATATCGAAACACAATTTATAATAAAATTAAAAATAATTATAATTAAAGTATAAGTTATAACCAAAAATAAATTCAATTTTATTAAACCATTGATCGATAAAATTACAAAAAAATTGTAGAAAAAAAATAATAAAAATTACTGATCCGTGAATTTCGGGGCTCTTTTTTCAATGAAAGCCTTCATTCCTTCTGAGCGGTCGCTCTAAACATAATTCAATTATATTTTAAATATTAAATAAATTGTGGAAAATAAGTCTTACGGTCGCGAAAGTTGAGTGAAAGAGTCGTTTCTCAGATCTGAGTCCCTGTTGTAAAGTTGTTTCATATGCTGTTCAAAATAATGGGTTAAAATTTAATTAAA
>JAQIXI010000956.1:0-16984 GCA_034700165.1 Galumnidae sp. Gr-Ori-00277 | reverse complement strand
CATCATTTTCTAAATATTGGAAAAATTATTGAATATATTGACTAATGTTTGCTATTATAGAACTTTTCTGTACTTCAAAAACAAATAAAGAGAATAGCAATTGATGTCAACACCAATTCAATAATTTTTGCTTCTAATTGGAGCACAACTTTGTTTAGACCCCTTTTTGACCCCTAAGAGAACATTCATTCATAGCTATTGAAACGATTTTCACTCTTTTCAATCGGTAAAAACAGTTTCTCTTTTGGCTATTATTTCAGTCCATTTCAAAGCATATTCTCTTCCATTTAATAATTCTTCGGATGAATTTCGAAGTAAAGGAAATAATGATATTCTTTCAAAAGGATTTAATCGCTCGACTAATCGTATCTTTGGTGACACAAATCGGACCAATTTTGAAGACAATTTTCTCAGATTTGTTTAGTTTGAATGCAAATCTCGTTCATCCGTTCCTTTATTTGTTGAACTTCTGTTGAACTTAATTACTTTATTCGGTCCTCTCTTTTGATTAGTTTTTATACCAGTCTTTTGGCATTTTTGATAAATTTGTTTACAATATTCGGTTTCAGCCCTAACTGTTTGCCAACTTCTTGACCGATGAGCCCACTATTCATACCATTTATAATAAATTCTTTTAATATATTTGATTATCTCATAACTCTTATATACAAGAGTTTACTCAATTTAATGGCATTTTATTAATTTTGTTCACAAAATACACAAATGTTCTAAAGAGGGACCAGAAATTCTTTACTCTTCAAAAACTGACATCGTTTTGATATCCGGTAGCAATTATTTGCATTTGTATGACATTCTTTTGCACTCTGAGGACAATTATTTGAGTATTGAGAACATACACTGTTTTAATAAAATTCAAATAATTTTAGAAAATTACAAAAGTTATTGAATGATCCGATTATAAACCAAAACGAATGTAAAACACTTTTTATTGTAATTCATTTTTATTTGATTTTATGGCGTTTCGAAGAACATCAGAGAAAGTTTTGGCACAAATAAATCAAATATTAATTTCAATTTCTTTTTAAATAATAATAATAATATGAATTTTAATATATTTTTCGACAAAATTGAGTTCAGCTGAGAGTTGTCTTAACGTAATATCTATGGATTCTTTCAAAGAGTTTTATTTTTTCAAAAGTTTAATCAAATTTATTTTGAATGAGAAAACTTGATATGAGTTCAGATTATTTATAATTTTATTGAATGATTTAATTTATTTAAATTAGTTTTCATGTTATTGCAGTCAATAGATTTTTAGTATTATATGAAGCGATTTATCTAAAAGTTAAGCCTATATTCTATTAACTAATGATTTGTTGAAATTTACGAATCAAATCAATTCCCAATTATTCTAATTATAGATTCTTTCGTCGATAAATCTAATGAAAAAATTCTAATTCAGAAGTTTAATCATTGGATTGATTTTTAATTAATCCGATTATTTTCAGCCGTTTCTCTTCAATACTCTTCAAGTGCGACATTTGGCCGGTTCTACAAAAAGAAAGCTATCGTTTAAGAACGTATCCAATGTTGTCATCCAATTATTGCATTCAATTAAATATAGTATTGACGTTCCGTTCGCTAATATGGCAATAATTCCCAATTTAAATATGCAGACAACAAATCTTGAGAATCAATTACCTAAAAAAGTGGGATTACTTTCCAATTATATCTATTATAAAGAATTTTTTCATTGATTTCAGTTTAAAGTGACCGATAAGTTACGTAAACCTTTCAAAAAGCGACATTCAGTGGTCTATCATCAGGGAACTAATCGAGTCAATAAATACTTGGCTCAGGCCATCGATGCCCGCAGTGTTGACAGAGAAAAGTCAACTCACGTCAACATAATTACCCTTTGCTTTAAAGATAAGTTCAAAGAAAGACAATATCATGAAGAGAGAGATCGAGGATTTGGTATGGCTTTGGCCTGTGCTATGGCTGTTCTTATAATGCTGGCCAGTCTTCAGCTCACAATACTTCCTCGGTTTGTATTTTTGCTTTAGAAAATGACTTTTTACTAATTTTTACTACAGAACCCTTATTCTGGTGATATTATTCTTGGTTGCATTTGTCTGGATATCGATGCTTTTGATTCTAGTTATGGGGGCCCGCCTTCAGGTAATTACTCAAAACTTTTCTCATAATATTTACCTAAAAATTAATAAATTTTCAATTCTGAGTTAAGTAAACAAATGATTGAATTATAGCATAAATGCATTAATATTTTGTGAATATCTAGTTTTGAAGTTATTTGAAATTTATTGCATTTTGAGACCAAAGGCTTATTTGTTCCAATTTTGTGCGAATCAACAATTAGTTGACTAATTGAAAGCATAATCTTTTATTTGTTTGAATTAAATGTGAATATTTTATCTAAATTTCTATAAGAAAAATAACAAATTTGACGCAAAATTTAATTTATTTGTATTTCGATCTCTGAGTGTTTGAGTGTTTGTTTTCACTGAAATTCTAACTTATTTTTCAAAAGTTTAATCAATTTTTGTTAAGCGATAAGTTTTGAATTAATCAAAAATAAGCCAAAAATGTTGTCTTTTGTGTATTTTATTTTCAAATGAAATTTTAAGTGTTTTGCAAAAGAAATGTTATTCAATGCCTCCGAGCGTTTCAAAACTCGTTTAATTCAAATTCTGATTCAATAAACGACTAATTTTTATACCGAATGTTAATATTAAATGATTAACATTTTTAGTGCGTTTGTTGGGATATTTCAAAGCATTTTCTTTTACGTCTGGGAGTTATGATTTTCACAGTCGTCATAATATATTCTGTAGCCCAGGTCAATGTTGTAAGTATTCATTTCATTCGATTTTTCTAAAGTCTGAAAACTTTTCATCACTTAATACTTAATTTCAGTTCACTTGTATTGAAGACAGTAGTTGTCAGTCAAGCGCCACAACGAACCCAATACCGGACGAACACCGCTGGTGTCCATATCCTCATTATATTATAATGAGTTGTATTCTATCGTTCTTCCCATTAGTGATATTTCTTCGACTGCCAATGATGTTGAAGGCAGCGCTTCTCATCCCAATGGCGGCCGTCTTTTTGATTGTCATCGAATATACTCATAATCGGCTCTTTCAGTGCACTTACGAGTCAGTGATCTATTATCTATTGATAAATATTATTGTATTCATTTTTAATTGATTTGTTACAGATATGGAGTTCCTTTGAATGTTATCGGACCAGTAGTTATCGTTCATTTTGTTTTAGCGGTTCTAATCCATGGAAGACAAGTCGAATGGACGGCTCGTTTAGACTTTTTATGGAACACTCAGGCAAATGAAGAAAAATCAGATATGCATGAATTGCAAAACAGTAATCGACGAATACTTTTCAATTTGTTGCCGTCACACGTGGCCACACATTTCCTCGACAATCAATTCAGGAATAATATGGTCATTATCTATGTTTAATTAATTGATAATCAGATTATCTGTTAATGACTTCTGACATTTGAATGCATTTAATTAATGATTGTTTGCAAATCAGGATCTCTATCATCAGTCTTATACTAAAGTCGGTGTTTGTTTCGCTTCGATACCAAATTTTATGGAATTTTATATGGAATTAGACGGCAATAATCAGGGCGTAGAATGTCTTCGACTTCTCAATGAAATTATAGCTGATTTCGATGAAGTAATAAATTTGATTTTAATTTTGAAAACTTAATTAATATATTATTCGTTTAGTTATTAGACCATCAAAAGTATAAAGCGATCGATAAGATTAAAACAGTCGGCAGTTGTTATATGGCAGCCATAGGACTAATGCCAGAATACAGAATTCCTGTGAGTTTCCAAATCGCCTTTTCATAAATTGAACGCACGTTTGATTTCGAAAATTGTTTATAGGAAAACGACTCCGTATTCGCTGCTGAATGTATGTCCTGTTTAGTTGACTTAATCTTCGAAATGAGAGATCGATTGAATGAAATCAATGAGAATTCTTACAATAATTTTATGCTTCGGGTCGGCCTTAATATTGGACCCGTAGTCGCAGGAGTCATAGGTATATACTTTTGCTTTTTTGGCATCACTTAATCATAATAATACTTTTCTGTTGGTTTAGGTGCGCGTAAACCTCAATACGACATTTGGGTCAGTATTTCTTAATTTTGGAGTTATTTTTTAACTAAAATTATTTGATTTAAAGGGCGATACCGTTAATTTGGCCTCAAGAATGGACAGCACTGGTCTCCCAAATCACACTCAATGCACAGAAGATGTATATCAGTTGCTTAAGGTATTCAAAGAATTTCCAATTATTAAACACTAAATGAATTATATTCTCTTAGGATTATCCCTATGATTTTCAATGTCGAGGAAGAGTCAAAGTTAAAGGAAAGGGCGAAATGACGACATATTTTCTCATCGATCGTAAAATTTCAAAGAATCGAAATAACTATGAGTTAATCCCTTCGAATAACGGATCGAACCGCACAAATGCTATAACTGGAGGGGTTCCGACTCCTTTTAGTCTATTAAATGGAGATAAAAATATTTCAAAAAATAATTCAAATTCTAAAACAAAGAAAATCTCTTCAATTAGTGATATCAATAGTAACACAAATCTTTCAAATTCTCCTTTAATTCAACCCTTAAACCGATATCCAGTGAAGGCTTCAGATTTAACCAAAAGAATTGATTCCATTCCAAGTTATAATCCTCCGAAACCTATTATAACAGATATGGAGAGACCAAAATTAAGTAAATCGCCGCTCAATACAATCAAAACAATACCTGAAGAGCCACCTCTTTCCGAATCCATTGTTACGGGCAAAGGAGACGCCTGGGAAACCCTCAAAGAACTCAGTTCTTCAGTACCACCTCCACCCCCAGAAGCCGATTATTTGGTCAGTTCTAATATCATTCAAAGGCCGCTAACAATCATTTCTCCGACTGGAGTTCAAGAAACTAATTTGGATGACATAACTCCTCCGCTTCCGCCCAGAGATCTATCAAATAGTAGAACGTCTCACAATTCATCCATTAATAACAATAGTTTCCAAAAAGGAGTAAATACGAAGTCAATCCCTCATCATTTCTTATCTCCGATTGCATCCCAACGAACGACATCTTTAGCCGAAACAAATGAAGCAACTGCTCAAAGTCAAGACAGTCTGGACGATATCGATACAACTCAGGCAACTTCTATCAGAGGAATGGGTCGGCCCTCCTCTATAGACGAATCATCATTATATCATTCTTCCTCGTCATCTGATTTGGCGCCAATAACTGACGCGGAAACCACTTATGATGGACTTACGCGCACAGATTTGGATACTCCTTCGCCCGCATTTAATCGTAATTCTGGAGGTTCTGCTAGTCTTCAATGGGTTTATCCAAATCCAGAAAATACTACGGATGGAGAGAGAAATTCTGTTCGAACACCTAATAGAGACGATTATTATTTTTTCAATAAACGATCCAATGATTGGTTTGGATCGAAAGCAAAGACTAATTCTAGCGCTCAAACAGATGTTCACCAAATGAAAGTCAAAAAACATTACAATCAAATGCAGTCAACGCCTCAGAATTCTCTTCATTCAAATCCAAATTCTATGAATCAAAAGCATTCAAATTTCAAAAGTCATGGCTCTTATTCCGGCTCTTATAAGAGTGACGGTTCCTCAGGAACTAATAGTGCCCGAAGAAGACATCGAAATACTAGAAAAGAACAGACTAAAGATGACGACGATATAAATGCTCCCCTCCTTAAAAAGAACTCTTTTTCCCGAAGAATAGTCGCGAGCGATACGGAAGAAGAGTTTGATTTGAACCAAATGGGCGCCGCCTCTGCCTCTAACCCTCATAGAAGTCATTTAGAATTTGTGACGCGTTCGCCATCTTTTGATTCGAATTCTTCGCGAAGTCAACGAAAGGGTAGTCTTCCCGACTATTATAAGTCAAACTCAAACTCAAAATATGGTAAAATTTTGCCAAAAAAATTGCCGTCAATGGAAAGTGTCTCAAAAGTAATGGTCAAAGAATCAAATGAATATTTGCCAAAACTCAGGAGTAAAGGATCGCTTCCAATGATTCCACTTCAAGAACTGCGAAATGTTAGTGAATTTGTAATGGATTTGGGGTATAAAAAGGAAAAACATAAACGAAACGATGAATTTTCAATAAGTTTTGAAGAGGAAGAAGAAAAGAATGAATCAAATGCTGACCATTTGATTGCCAGCAATAAAGACGATCAAAATGAACACGAAATTATCAAAAATCGAGCCCTTAATTCAAAAGCAGATACTTTGTTAGACATGACCGCAGACTTTGTGGACTTAGAACATCAATTTCTTAATCCACGTCCGACTCCTTTTAGGTTTCCTTTAGAAGACATCGATTTTTCAAATAATAAACGAAAAGATATTAATAAAAGTGAAAACAAATCGAATGCAAACTTTTCTCCGCAACGAAAACCGGCCAAAGAATCAGAATATGAAAATCTGGACTCCGATGACTTTCCCTTTTATGAGGGCGACAATGAGGACGACGACAATCAATTGACTGATGACCGCTTGGCTACTGATGATAGCGATGAAGTCCATTCTGAAGATCAGTCTATCGATGAAACCAATCGGTTATTTGATGACAGCGTCGCTGCTTTGGATGGTTTGTCTGTTATGAATGACGCCGGACTAACTGATGCCGAGGGAGCGCTCAGTGATGTTAACTCACTATTAAATGATGGACACGAAGCAGATATGGACGACACGAGTATGTCTTCGCGATCCGGTGCCAGTTCTCGAATGTTGGATAATATCGATTCAATAAATCTTATGTATGACTCAGAGTATGAATATCCGGCACAAAGTCGACACTTGAGATCAGATATTCTATCAGATGACGAGTGTTTTAATATCGGCCCAACCAGTGATATAAACATCGATTATCTGTCAGTACAGCACTCGACCAATAATATGGTCGCCCCCAACACTTTAGCCGAAAGACTTGAGAACATTCGAGTCATCACAAGTAATATCACCAGAAATTTTGGTCAAACAAAGACCGATGGCTTCAGAAGCAAAGCTCATGAAACCGATGACTCCGAAGCGTAGCGACAATTCAATTATAATCAAATGAGTGCCAAAACTGACAGAAAGTGTTATATAATAATAAGTTTTAGAAACTTTGAGACTAAATATTAATTTATTCTATTTTTGCTGACATTTCGTTATAAATAGAAGAGAATATATTTAAGAACAAAAACCAATGAAATTATTGATTCAAACTTTGAGTTATATTTTGCGATATATTTAAAGCAATAATTTAAATGAAAACCCAAACATAATATTATTATTTAATTGATTTATTGATTTATTGATTCTTTGATATTTTTAATCATTTGGTTTTAATATTTAATATCATTTACTTTTCAATTCATTACTTAATATTTGAATAATTTGTTATTTAATTATTTTTTATTTATTTTAGATCTCATTTAGATTATAATCAATTCTTTAAACTCCTTTTAAACAGAATATAATCGAAACAAATCTGTTTTTTACCGTTAAATTAAAAACTAGTCGTTTCGCTTAACTATCGATATCTGAGAGCAATATTTGATGTGTTTGAGCACAATTTTCTTATCGATTACTCAATTATTTTAATAACTCTTTTCTTAAATCAAAACTCAATTCCGACGGAATCTCTGATTTGTATTTATTGTAATTGTTTTACAGTTCGACACGAATTCAATTATTGTTTGGACAAACTTTTCAACGAATTTCTTCCAAAACAATAAAAACTTTTTTGAATTCATTTTAAATTTATTTTCATTTAACTAAAGAACAAAAGTTTCTAAATATTAAGAAATTCATAACTCATTTGAAGAGAAGAAATAAAATTCAATAATTTTGTGGTCAAATATGTGTTCATTTATTGACTCTTTATTTGCGGACAAATTATTGACTTTAGACTCAATTGCAAAACAAGTAATACACACGTATTGCCCGACACTGACTCCGGGCAGACGTGACAAATGTCACATTTATTAGTGGTTGACGTGACTCTTAATGTCCTTTAAGTCCTCTATTTGACCTTTATTTGACCTTTATTTGACCTTGAACAATTTTTCGAAAAATGGACCAAAAATGAAAATATGAAAAATTACGTAATTGACCTCTAAATGCGAGTTTGACCTCTAAATAACCTCTGTTTGACTTTAATTATGTAATCAAAATAAATTAAAATCCGAACCCGAATACTGTGCGAATGAACTAAATTTTTAGTGGAAAATTTGTGATCATTTTAGTCATTGTTTAGTCATTTTAATCACTTATCAAAAGATTATAATTTATAATCAGTGACCGACATTTCTTTATCAAGCTGTTTATGAAGCTTTATCAAAATAAGCTTGACAATAAATATGTATAAAATTATTTTGAGCTTTTTTGAATTTTCTTATTAAAATCCAATAGATTAGAAATAACCCTGATTAATTTAAAGCATAAGTTTATGAATGACTTAAAAATCTGTTTCAATGAATGCCAGTTTCATAAAATTCAACTTTAATTTGAAGATATATTTGTTTTGTTTTTTGTTAATAATTAATTTTGTTAACATTATTTATACACAATTTGAACATGTTCCTTTAATCTTTAATCTTCATAAAGGAAAGTCGGTCACTGCTTATAATTTATAAGACTTATAAAATCTAAAGTTTAGAATCTAAACTCTTCTCAATTCAGAATACTTTTGGGGAAAATTTAATTAAATAAATTAAAAGTTAAATGAGTTGCGATTTTTATTCCCGATTATATTCCCTATTTTAAGCTTTCGATTGCCGATCGATTAGAAAGGTTTAAACCCCGATATTCTCATTTCTATTCAATTCTCAACTCATTTGAAGAGAAGAATTCAATAATTTTGTGGTCAAATATGTGTTAATTTATTGTTTACCTAAAAATATATACAATTAATGAAAATATGTTTACATTAAATATATTAATAATAATATAATAGATCTGAAGAAGTATTAAAGAAAACAAAAATGGATATTAAGGCACAGAATGATTAACGATTGATAAACAATACTATTATTGTTTTAACCAGATTTCATACTCTGACTGGAATTGAGTCAAATGGAATTGTTTTACATTTTATGTAAAATAAATTTTGATTTAAAAAGTTTAACGAAATAACAAATCAATGGATAAAATATTAAGACATAAATATAAGTAGAGAAACAAAAATATGGTTTTCACCCACTATTGGAATATAGAATCGAACTCAAGAAGAAGGAACTCAATG
Source organism: Galumnidae sp. Gr-Ori-00277 (assembly GCA_034700165.1). Lineage (NCBI taxonomy): Eukaryota > Metazoa > Arthropoda > Arachnida > Sarcoptiformes > Galumnidae > Galumnidae sp. Gr-Ori-00277. The sequence goes on along the minus strand of JAQIXI010000956.1, from coordinate 7,682 downwards.
ATCTGGTTTTGATGCATTCGTAACATCATATCGAACGCAAAATTATTAGAATCGTTTTGCGGCCACATTAGAGTCGGCCCGAAGACAATGGCCAGGTTTTGGATATGCATTCGGTTTTGGTCGCTGTGCTCTTTCACTCTATATTTCATAATATGTTTTATTAATTAATAAATAATAAAACATTTGATTCAATACCGGAGTAAATGCGATAAAACATATTTGAGTGTATCGTAATTGGGTTTCGGCAAAGCGTTCACCAGTTTTGTCAGCGATTCTGACTTTAATTTCCGATCCGAAAGAACTAAATTTATGGGAGAATTAAAAATTGAATTTCAATTAGTTTTGGAATACAATACCAATGATTTTCATGAGTGAATCGAATCGATCGCATGGAAAAAGTGGTTCTTTCATATCTCGAAAAAACATTTTTAAAAGTCCTGTCAAAACGTGAACGTCGTCTTCGGCCCAAATACCAGAGAAGTCATCATTATTTATTTGGAACCTCAACTTCTGGACCTGAGAGAGATTACCACACGCGCGGTATAGTCCGTCCGCTTTTAGATCTTTGGCTTCAATTGCTTGAATGCACTGCTGAACAAACTTTGGAACCATTTGTTTGTCTCTTAAACATAAGATTTCGAGTTTCCCTCCAAATACGGGTTCATCTGATTTATAAACATTTTTATTCGTTAATAAAAAGAATTTGAGTCCAAAGTTTAGACCAAACCTTTAAAAATTCCTTTTTCTCTGAGACTTTCGAGAGTCGGTCTCCTTCTGAGGAATTGACGTAATCTTTCTTTGATTTTCTTTTTTCTTTCCGTTGGAATGTTATTTGAAGACTGACTGTTGACTAAAGGCATTAAACCTTCGCTTTCGGTCAAATCTTCGCGTTTTCGATATTCTATTGATTAAAACAGAATAATATTAAAAATAATAAGAAATTGTGATTTAAATAAACAAACGTTTTGTAGATTTGGATCGTTTTAGTTTTGAAGTTTGCTTTTCGGTATTAGTATCGGATTCGTCACAAATCGTGATATTTGGCTAAAAGACATTAAAATCACTTTAATTTCAATATTAATATAAAATTAAATATAAATAAAAAAAATGAATACCAGTTTGAGAATCGTCTTCTTTATCAGATCGAACCACTCTTTGCAAACGAGAGCGCACTCTTCTTGAAGAAGAACCTGTTGTCCAGCAATTGTACTGACTTGAAAACAATTTTTTCTACTCGACTTTTCAGGACACCAGGCAATCATCGCTCCGGTCAAGTCTATAATTATCTCAGGTTTCGAACCCTTAAAACATAACAAATGAATGTTTGAAATTTAAAACCAAATGACAAACCGATTGCGCGGATTTGGAATCTTTAAAAAATAATAAGTAATAGTGAGTCAGAGCTAAGTAACAATTGGACCAATTCTTTCTCATTCTTTTTCCGCCTTCAATCAGTTTTGTTCGGTTCAGAGTTCCCTCTTTTATAGTTTTCTATGAAAACAAGTTTTAAAATAAAAACTCAACTTTTGTTAACTGACCACACATTCATCCAAAGAATTGGGCGGCGGCTCATATTCAGGAATTGGTGGCTCTCGCTCTGACTCAAGAGTTTCTTCTTGTAATAAAACGGCTAAAAATAATTTAAATATCAGGTCATAGTCTAAATAAAATGAATAAATACCCGGAATATTGGGTCGGGACGATAGAGAATTGTTGACTGGAAGGAAAGCCATCGAACGCGCTTTGATATTGCGCTCAATAAGAGATCTCTGAGAAACTGACAATTTTGTCATTTTTCTGTTCAAATTCTGATCACTGTTTTGGTTTTCATTTGAAGGGCCGGAAATCTCTGAATTATTTTCTTCTGTCCCACAATTCTTCGGCCGTTCCTTATATTTATAATAAATTTTAATCAATGAATTCATTTTGAAAACAAATAAAGTAAAAGAAAAACTTAAGGAATGAATCACTAATACATTCCATAAAAATAAACAGAAAACTAATGAAAGAATTTTTCGATTAATTTTAAATTAAAACAGAAATTCAATATTAGGACTGCATTCGTAACCATTAATTAAAAATAAAATCAAATGTTTGCGTACTTCGGATGACTCTTCACTAACAGAAACGTCTGGCAGTTCCCAATAGGACTCCTGTCCATTCTCTTCGAAAAAGTAAAGCCTTCCATTTTCGTCGAGTTTACAAAACCACTGAATAATCAAAATATTTATTAAATGATTGAAAACATTATTTCAAAATATTATTTTGAAAAAAAGAAAAGAAATGACAAAATTTTTTTAAATGAAAATTATATTCTTTTTGATGTCTAAAACCTTTTGAATCTCTTCCCAAGTAAAGAGTTCTCCGGAATGAAAAAGTGGTGACAATTGACTATCTGTGAGACTTTCAGGTAAAGAATCACTTTCGGCGTTGGAATTCATTTTGTATGAAATAATGTCAATTGGAATGAGCTCTCAATCAATAGAAAGATAGGCGGATATGAAGAGAGGAAAACATGCGATGGAAGGGATGTCAGGAATAGTTGTTTGGATACTAATCGAGAACATGTCGTCATATCCTAATTACTATACCTTTTCATTGGTTTTATTATTTATAAAATAAAGTTCTTTCGTTTCTTCGTTGTGTTTTCGAGTCCATCCTTTAGGAAGTGTTTGCAATTGACATGAGTTCGATTGTGTGCTCTTCGACTCATTTGTATTATCATTAGTTGTACTTTCATTCGTCGATTCGTTTTTATCGCTATTTTTAATAACTTTTCTCCAAATCCTTGACTTCGGTTTTGGTATTTGTGGCGAAAATGTCGGTGAATCTGATAAAAGACTTGTATTTGGAGTCGTTGACAGAGAAGTGGTCGAGGAATCGGTTAAATTTTCTTCAGAATGACTGGTCATGAGTTCATCTTCACGCGAATGTCGAGAAGGTTTTCTTCGGGGAGGTTTCCACGAAGTTTCGCGACTCAAAGAATTATAATAAAATTTCCTTCCGTTTGAGTCCTCATATTCTGCCCAATGATTCAAAAGTATTCTAATCGGAGACACTTTTGAGTTCGGGATCGGAGGCATTGACCGAATGTAACGGCTTTTGGAACTCATCGGAAGGTTTGCATAAACGCTATTAGAAGTCGAAAGACTATTGTTTTTATTAATAAAATCAGTGCTATTATTATCACAGTTTTCGTTGTCATCAATCAAAGACTCTTTACTTGAATCTAAGGCACCGTTTGATTGATTGAATCTGTGTTCGTCTTCGCTGTTGTCATCAGTACTGAAACCACTGCTCAGAGGATTAGTGAAACTGAGACCCACTTTAATGGTTGATATGTTTTTCTTGTGATCACTGTTTGAGTTCTTAACGTTTGAATTCATATCAGTTTTATTTTGAAATGAATTGTTATTAAGAGTTAAATCAAATGCTTTGAGATAACAGACCGGAGCGTAAAATATTTGTCTCAAATCAATGTCTGTACTTTGGTTGACATCATTATCTGTTGGACGATATCTCATACATTGCCACCAATCGGGGTTTGTCTTCTTAATGACGAGCAGTTGTTCCCCTTTTTTCATCCGAACCAATTTTCCCTCTTCTGTCGAATATTCGAAGTCAAACAAAACCAAAACCTTTTCTTCTTTAGTTTCATTGGAATCACTGGTCGAAGACATTGAAGACATTTTCAAATTTAAGTCTAAATGTATTTAATAACATCTAAATCATAGTTGCATTCACTTATTTAAAGCAATTATTAAAAACAATGAAACCATTTCTTAAACAACGATTAAATCCATTGATTTGAACGAAAGTCATAATTATTTTGATTTGATGTCAAAAATCACAAAATTTTGTAAATATTTGATCACAAAATTGTTTTGAAGTGAAATATTATATTTTAAATAACAATTTATATAAACTTAACATTTGGTCGAAACAATAATTTCATTCAAATGTAAATATTTTAGAAATTAAATCATTTATTAATAAATAAAATAAAAATAAATAAAAGTCTAATGTATTGAATGCTATCGTATTTCTTAAGACTTAAGGCATTTATTATTGAATGAAGAATAACATCAGTGGAAGGCATTCACTGGCAATACGTCAGTATTAGTATTGAGTGACTCTTTGGCCACAAACACAACATTAGAGTACAGTTATGTGTCGTCGCCTCAAATTCATTCACTTTTTTCAAAGCGCCTCTCATTTCAGTCAATACCTTTCTTAGACATTAGTCTTAATATTTAGTTATTGTTTTTATTTGAATATTTCTATTAACTCTTCATTTTATTTATTGATTGTCAGTCGAATAAGAAAAGCAAATCACAAAACAACCATTACTTGCATTACAAGCAAATCAACAAAATATTCAAAAATCGATTTCCAACTAAAGTTACCTCAAATGAAATTTCACTTTAAGCACAACTTTTACAAACTTCTATTCATCGATAATCAGAAAAAATTATATTTTGTATTAAAAGAACAAAAATATTAAACTCTTAACAAATGTTTGAGTTTTGGTCTTTGAGCCCAATTAGTTGAGTTGGCAAATAACAAATGAACAAGGTGCAATCGTGCAATGGTGTTCTCATTTAAATTCAAAACTAATTTTTTCCTAATTAAAGGTTAGGAACTAAAAATTAAGCCGAATTTGTAGACATCCATAAGTTAATGACTATTTATTTTTAGATTGTATTCTATATTCGATGTCTCAGAAAATAATACTTCAAAACTGTTTGGAGTCATAATTTGAGAGACAATGAGTCGACAAACGAGTTGACGACAATTAACTTCTATTTGTAGTCACAGCCGACAAATCACTTTAATTATTCGTTTTATCTCATAGTCAACAACCTTTACGTATAATTCATACAATATTTGTTATTCGACTCAACTCTTTCACGGTTTCACTGAATATAAAAATAGTGTTCGAAATGTCTTTTGTTTTTGAAGACAAATTAGTGGTAATTAAAAAGTTTTACTTTAATTTACTATAAAAATGAAAAAAAAATTCGGTATTTTTTTCCTCTTTTTTTTAAACAAAATTTCATGAATTCATTCACTGAATAAAAAAAACAAATTTAAGGAAAAAACAAATCATTTTATTTGAGATAATTTTAAATAAAAGTAAAGTATTATTTCCAGAGTTTTTTGATCGACATATTCTTTTCGGCCTCTTTTTGCATGACTTTGGCGACAGCCATTTCAAAGTCTTCTTGAGTGACGTGAACCCGCCTTTCTCTGAGTGCATACATACCGGCTTCAGTACAGACTCCTTTGACTTCAGCCCCGGAGGCGCCGGTCATCATTTCGGCGATTTTGCGCAGATTGATGCCCCTGGTCAAATTCATTTTTCGAGAGTGAATTTTAAGAATGTCGAGTCGGGCCTCTTCGTTCGGTGGAGGGAACTCTATCTTCCGGTCAATACGACCCGGCCTTAAGAGCGCCGGATCTAAGATATCGATTCGATTGGTGGCCATAATTACTTTGATATTCTTTGTGGCCTCAAATCCGTCCAATTGGTTCAACAGCTCTAACATTGTTCGCTGCACTTCGGAGTCACCGCCAGAACCCGATTCAATACGTGAAGAGCCGATTGAGTCGATTTCATCCATGAAAATAATGGAAGGAGCATGCTCACGTGCCATCACAAACAACTCCCTTACCATTCGAGATCCCTCTCCGATGAACTTCTGAACTAATTCAGAACCGCTGACACGAATGAAAGTACAATCGGTGTGATGAGCGACGGCTCTCGCCAATAGGGTTTTCCCGGTTCCGGGCGGACCATAAAGTAGCACTCCTTTGGGCTGAGCGATACCCAAGGCTTCGAACAGTTCCGGATGTTTAACCGGTAATTCTATTACTTCTTTGATTTCTTTAATTTGTTTGTCGAGTCCGCCAACCATTTCATAGGTACTGTCCGGTACCTTTTCAACCATCATTAGACTAACCAAAGGGTCCACTTTATTCGGAAGGATTTTGTGAAGAGTATACGAATCGTTGCGAAGAGCGACCCGACTGTTGGGCGTCACATCATTTATATCAATATTTTTGTCGATATCGACCACAAACTTTCCCTCCGGATGTACTTTTACTAACACTTTCTTCTTATCCATAGGTTTGACCACTTCTCCGACATAAGATCCCTGTTCTTGAAGTAATTGCAGTTCTTCTCTAAGCATCCGAACTGTGGATCAAAGGATTAATATATGTTTGAATCAAAAATCAGTTATTAGTGATTAAAACCTTTTGCGTTCAGTTCATTCCTCTGTGCCTGAAGTCGTCGCAGATTTTGATTCTTATCGGTGACAATCAGTTGGAGTTCTTCTATTTTAGTGATGTAATACTGTTTGAGTCCATCCCCGCGGGACTCAACCGAATCGATTTCCATTAAAGTCTTTTGTCCCATAATTTCGTCTCTTTTATTAGATTTGATTCAACACTTTTTTAAAAATAAAACGAAAACATAAATGTTTTTATATTTAATTAATAATTGACTTTAAATTGAATTTTTGTGTTTAAATATTTTGAGTGAAAAAACTGCAAATTCACTGCTTTTGAATCAATGGTTTCATTAATGAATTGTTGGACAGAGAGATGGCTCTCACTCTCACTGCTAGAGTTCAAATACTTATGGAAATTTTTACATCTGGTGGCTTAAAAGCACGGTCTGACCATGATGAAATTCATATAAAAATGAGTTTGATATCATCTGAAAGCTTATATCAAATAGATTTTATATCTAAAATTTCGGCTTCGTATGACCAGTGTCTTCTTAATTATAATTTATTTTAATTTGATAGTTAAAGCTTTCAGAATTATCAAGGAGTGAAGCTCATTCTTATATAAATTTCTACATGGGCAGGTCGTGTTTCTTAGTATTTTGTGATTCTTCAATAGATATTAATTTGAACAATTTTGTTACTTGACACTTTATGACAAAAGCTAAAAGTGGTGAGGAGTGGGTCAGAGTTGGGAAACAAATAAAAAACATACAATTTTTAAATACCATTAATATTCTATTTGAAAACTTTTCAACTTTTAGGCCTATATAAAGGCTATTAGTGAGATATTTCACCTTGCTCAAATTTGATTTCTACTATTTGATTCTAATCTCTTATCCTTAAATCACGTATATAACCTAGTAGTTTTTCCGGAAAATTCTGGAAATGATTGACCCAAATGTGCCACAAATTAATTGCAAATTCTGTTCAAAAGTCCGATAAATTCTTATAAACATTTTATTTAATCGATAAATACTTTATAAAAACATTGAATAATCGATTTTATTTTTTTGAATGTTTTTTGGTTTTCACATTTTGACTACTTTTGCCATTTTTCAACTCTTTAATGACACTCTTTATTAACCCCGTATTTAGTATTTATCAAAGTTTGGGACACATCTAAAGAATTTGAAAGAAATTCTAAAGACTTCAGTAATACTTCTGATTAATCATTAATGAGTGAATTGATTGTGAGAAGTGTTAGAATTCCGTTAATTTCAATATAATTTGATGTCAAATATATATTTGTTTATGAGATTTAGCCCTACATTGAGTTCGTCGACCAAATCAGTTGAGATATTAATTAATTTATAAATAAACAAGGTTTGAGGGCAAAGCTATAATCACTACATTTATGAAGATTTACCAAAAAGATAGACTTATTGA